>CABHPH010140854.1:0-34327 GCA_902168325.1 Peromyscus nudipes | reverse complement strand
CCCCCCCCCCGCCGTCCCCCACACAAAGTGACTGTATTTTCTATGCTAGTTTTAGGTAAGCCACTCCTCTCTGTAGACAGCTCCTATCTTTCATGGAGTCTTGTCAGTACTGCTCGCCAGGGCCAGAAGCAGCCTACTAGACTTAAGCCTGAAGACATTTGCATTTGAGGGAAAGGGCTGATGGTCTTACACTCACAGTGGAGCTTTTTGGGGGTGGAAAGTAACATGGCAGCAGTAAGCAGAACGTGACCTAATTAGTAGTTTGCGCTCTGAGGCTGGCCTCCTTTTCTGAAAGCAGGCACTTGTAGACACGGAAAGCAGCCCTTGCCTCTTCCCAGCCTGGCCAGGTGGGCTCAGAGCTGTGCCAGCCCAGCCGTTACCCCATGCCAGATGACCGCCTGGAAAGAAGGAGTCCCCCCCACCCCCCACCCGCCCACCCGCTCCCAACTCTCCAAGCATGAAATCCCCAAGGAAGGAGGAAAGAAGAAAGATGGCAAAAAGCTTTCCATATCTCTTGGGGGAGGGGCAGGCTTGCTGCCTTGAATGGCGCGCTCAGAAAAGGTGTCTGGTGGGGTGGGAGACACAGAGGGTGCCGCCAGGGATAGTGGATGCAGTCACCAACATCTCACACCTGTTGTTGTCTGCTGTGACCACACGTGCTGGTGACCCCAGGGGCTCCAGATAAACAGGCAAGGAGTGTAATTAATCCATTGTTTAGCATTATTGGAGCTTGCTGCTGTGCCGATTCTTCCTGGCAGCTCTCCCAGGCAAGTGAGGGAGGTTCAGCAGCCTGATGGTGGTGGTGGAGGCAAGAGCTCTGAGAGCAAGGAGAGGGAGGGAGGATTGAGACATCAGGACCAGGGAGGGCAGCTTCTTATTAAGGGAGGCAGTCTGGTTGCTAGGGGTGAGGAAAGGGCAGCATCTAGTTCTCCTTCCCACTAGGAAGCAATGTCTATCTGTCGGACTCCTGCTGAGAAATTCAGCTTCTTGTCCCCCTCCTCTTTGGCCCTTAGAGGCTGGCTGGGCTGTGAGCACAGTGTGGAGGATGTTTGCCCAGAGGCCCAATCTGGTTGTTGTATTACACAGGCCTGCTTCCTTCCACCTGGCTTCTCCTCTGGTCTGTGTGTGTGGCTTTCACCTTCCACCTAACATCCATGGGCCAGTCGAAACCAGGCTATTAGCACCTTCCTGTGAGTAAGAACCAGCAGTTTCAGGACTCTTACTAAGTTCCAGGCCCTGTTCTGAACAGTGGACATACAATTTCTCAATGAGTCTTCCCAAGAACTCTACGGCTAGAAGCTCTCTTTACAGATCTTTTATGACAGAGCAAAGGAGACACAGAGATGTTAATTAATGTACCAAAGGTAGCACAGCTAAGACGAGATGAAGATGGACTCTCAACTGAGTCTGGCCCCAGAGCCTGTGTGCCAACTCTTGTACTATGCAGTGGTTTCCTGGTGTTGTGATTCTCAGCTCATATACCTGGCACATCTGGAGTGAGAACATTTCTTGGTCTCTCCAGGGGGAGTTTCCATTTCTGCTATACATGTTACGATTACCCCGCCGAGGGGTGCTGCTATGGTTTGGATACGGTTTGTCCCTTCCAAAATTTATGTTAAAATTTGTCCTCCAGCATAACGGTTTCAAAAACTAATGAGAACCTTAAGTGGTTATTTGAGTCATGGTGGCTTCATTCTCATGAAAGAACACACAGTATTCTTGCTGGACTAGGTCAGGTTTCTCCAGAAGAGGTTATTATAGAGGCAATTTTCTGCTTCTTCTGTTTGTTCTAGCTTTCTTTCTTACCATGTGACCACTTCTGGGTTGGCTTTTTTTTTTTTCTCATTATGAAATCAAACAGGCCAAAGCCCTTGTTAGGTACAGGCACTTCCTAGCCTCTTGAAACGTGAACAAAATAAACCCCAACTCTTCAATTTGTTGCTCTGTTGTATTTCATGAAAGTAGCAGAAGATGAACTAAGAAATAGGCCTTGCCTGTTGTTTTAAGAAAAGTTCTGGGCATAGCTTTCATGGTTGGGCATATCTGGGAAACTCTAGAGCTACGAAGTTACTTCAGCTCAGTCCTTCTCAAATCTAAGTGTGAAAGGCAATCAACATAGAGGTTCCTAATACTCCCAATTCCTTTCGGGCACTCTGCTGATTCCTGGCCTTAGATTCATTCACTAGTTGAGTTTCTTCACTCTCTATCTCTGTAGTGGGCACAATAGGACCGAGTCAGTGGATCGCTGTATTGTATGTGTATCTTGATTGCACAGTACTGGGCTGAGGCAGCCCTGCAGGCCTCACCAGTTCTCAGAGCAGAAAAGGGCAAGCTGAAGGACTGGCTGAGGGATCACGAACAGCCCCTGAAACTGCTGTTGCTTAATTGAATGGTTATTGGATTGCCAGGGCTGGCCCTCGATGCTTCCTTACTTAAAGGCACACAGAAGCCTTGCTCAAATCAGAGTGGCTTTTTGCTTCCCTGGTCCTGTGGACAGCAAACAGCACTTTCTTCTCTCGTTCAGTTCCTGGAACCAGGGCCCCCTAAACTGGTGAGTGTGTGTGTGTGTGTGTGTGTGTATGTGTATGTGTGTAAAACCCAGAGTATATCTTGCCAGAGAAGGAAAAACAGTGAGTCATTCTCTGAAGAGGCTAAAGAAGGATTTTTTTTTTTAAGTGTTAGGTGGGAAAAGTCTTCCATTAGGATCAAAACCTAGTCCTGAGGGCTGTGCAGGGAAGTACAAAGCTCTGGACATAGTAAAAGACAAGTGTTACAGTTCTTGATTTAGAGAAATGGCTGCAGTTAGGTTCAGTGTGTTCAGTGTGAGGGGCTGGCATCTTGAGCAATCTCAGCACATAGCTTTCGGTTTATGTCCCACCTAAGTAAGTATCCTTAGAAATGCAAAACCGTCCTTTTACAGCTGGCTGGGGCTATAGGTGTTGCAGGCACGGAAAGATCTCATTCTGTTCCCTGGGGTCACTTTGAGCCCCATTTGGGCTGGGCCAGCTACCAGCAACCCAGCAGAGGAGAAAGCACGCCATTACAATAGACTCAGCCTCAGTCATCTCTCAACCAATGTGAAGGGAGACTCTGGCATGTTGGCCTTGCTCTGAAACATTCTCTTGGAATGAACTGCGACTGTGTTTGTGCCAGAGACATGATATTCCAAGTAGTTCTTGTTTGAGCCATGCTGGAAGTGGATTGGGTGCATTTCCTGGGACCAGGGTGGCAGAATGGGAAGGAATGAATCACAGGACACATCAACTTTTGACCACAGTCTGCCTGGTTCCAAGGCTTTTAGTCATGTGTCCAGATCCCAGTGGCATAAGCAGGCTCTCTCCTTACAGACCTGCAATCAGGCTTCTCTTACTGTTCCCTCAGCCAGAGGCATTTGGCTTCCAAAGATAGTTATTCAGAGTTCCAGGCCACATGAAAATTACTCAGATCAGATTTTATCCACAGATAAAACACCATCAGCAGAACAAATACAAGACTATGACTTCCTGGTCCATTTGCTCAGTGTGACTCCACCTCCCATTCTCTAGCAAAGCAGTTGAAGGGCCTGGGAAGATGGTTCAGCAGGCCAAGAAATTCTGCTGTCGAGCCTGATGACCTGAGTTTGATCTATGCAAGACCCACATGGTAGAAGGAAAAAACTGGCTCCATTGAGTTGTCCTCAGACCTCTACATACATGCTGTGTGTACATACACACATGGGTACAGGCACACATGTAACACACAAACAACTCTAGTTAGTATTTTTGTCAATTTGACACACACTAGGGTAATCTGAGAAGAAGGAACTTCAGTTGAGAAATTCCTCCATTAGACTGGCCTGTGGGCAAGTCTGTGCAGCCATTTTCTTACTGACAATTGATGGGGGATGGCCCAGTCCACTGTGGGTGGTGTCAACTCTGGGCAGGTGATCCTGGGTTGTATAAGAAAACAGCCTGAGCAAGCCACTGGTGGACAAATTCAGTAAGAAGCATTCAGCCATGGCCTCTGCTTCAGTTCCTGCCTCTAGAATCCTGCCTTGCTTGAGCTCCTGCCTTGTTTTCCCTTCATGATGGTCCACAAGCTGTAAGATGAAATAAACCTTTTTCTTTCCAAGTTGTTTTTGGTCATGTTGTTTATCACAGAAATAGAAAGTCAAAGTAGGACACACACTAAATAAATGAATAAGTAAATAAATAATAAAAATGTAAATTCTTTTTACTGAAAATAGATTTTTTCATCCGATGTGTTCTGATTATGGTTTCCCCTCCCCCAGCTTCTCCCACATCCTCCCAACTTCCCCATGCACCCAAATCCATACCTTCTCTTTCTCTCTCATTAGAATCCAAACAGGTATTCAAAAATATAATAATAAAATAAAATCAGATAAAAGAAAAGAAAATTAGTTGATTCTGGTGCTAGATATACCGATTCACAAACAGATACAGTCTGTTGGGACCTCTTGCACATGCTTTGGGGTGAATTGGGTCTTGGCCATCCTGGGCCGCTGGACCTCGCCTATTTTGAACAAGCTCAGAAGATGGTGCAGTCTAGCCAAGTAGTCCTAAAGCAGCCAACATGCTGAAGCAAGGCCATCTTCTGGTAGCTTCAGAGTCTCTGGACGAAGTGGTATGAGTTAAGCCTTCACTGCAAATTTATCTCTGACTGTTTTCAAGTGTTTCTTCTTGTTCTGTCCTTCAGTGGCACAGTGGGGAGTCAGGCACCAAGTGCTCGTGAACAGTCCTTCCTGTGTGGTAGGAGAGAGACACATGAGAAAGAGCAGGGTTAATGTAAGAGTCACATTCCAATTTATCACTCAGAGACCTCAGCTCAGTCTGTTCTTGCATTCATCCCCACCCCCAACATCAGCTGAGCAGAATGAAGTCAGTTCAGGATGGGCTTCAAGCCCAAATTCACTTGCTTTGGGATTCGTCACTCAGGCTCCTATATTAAATTCACCTTGGGGTCCATGGGAAATTTTATGAAATGTTACTTTCCTCTTTACAGCTAGCATAAACATTTATTATACATCCTGTGATATATGTTTCCAGGAAGTAAGGAAACGCTGTTGTGGAAAGATATGATTCCCAACTGATTTGAAATATAGACGAATAGTGCGTTTTAGAAAGGGGCCAGGACTTTAATGGAAAAAAAGCAGTTATCAGATTTTTTTGTCTTTCTCTTCTTTCTCTTCTGGCACCAGTTAAAGGAACATTTCTCATCCCTTCTCCCCATGCACACAAAAGGTGATACCTGATATGAAATGCTGTCAAATCTTGCTTCATTAAATCCCACAAAAGCTAATGCGCATCGCCCCTCACACTGCCCTAAAATGGGAACAAAGAAGCAGAATAATGTCAAAATAGAACACAAAGAGAAAGAGTTTGTCCTCTGGGCCTGGAAGATGAAAGCTATCTGGGGTGATGTTTGAATGTTGGGCTGGGCCGGTACTTCTAGGGCTTGTTTCTGAGATGATGGGGGATTGCCAGACTGGGCTGCTCATGTGCATGCACGTCAAGAATACAGTGAAGTGCCTTCTTCAAGGGCCCAAGCCATGCTACTGTCATCCATTCAATCTCAGGTAGCAGGAAGGACTGCCTGACTCAGGGAAACGCAGAGTCCTCACTCACTGACAGTGTAATAGAAAAGTCCTTGAAGAGGAAAGCAGTCTGAGAACATGGTTTGGTTGGGAGACCTCAATTAACAGATTCAAGAAAAAGATGATACTGAAGTGCACTGCATCCTCCAAGAGAGAGAGCTACAAGGAAAAGCAGGCCATGACAAAACGTTCGCCACTCCTGGTAGCATGAATAACTGTGTTATAATAACTTGGCTTTGTGGCTTACGAACAGGGCTCAGTAAATCATAGACAAAGCAAGTGCGTGTCTTCCATTAGGTCACCATATGATCTCTGGAAAGGTCATAGGGCAAACTGTAACAACTTAGCTGACAGCACCGGATAGTACTGAGAATAGGAATCGAGCATTAAGGGGTGAACTAATGTGATACTGTTACTCTAGCCCACAATGCCTGGTCACTTAGGCTCCTGGCCTCCTCTTCATCACCTATTTACTGTTCTGAAATCCACAGCTAAAGCCAGATGCTGGGTGCTATCACTGGACACTAGGTGGAAAAAAATAGTGACATTGAGAGACCAGTGGGATCATGCTCTCTTCTGTTGGCAAATGAGCTCGTGTCTTAATTGACCCCAGTGAAGGCCTGAGTCAAGTATTTGACAACAGGTATCCTGTTCAGGGGGTGATGGAGTCAAGGAGGAAGACTAAGGGAAAGGGAGGGGAGAAAGTCAGTGGGCTGGTTGGGCCAGAACTTCCTAAAAGAAGTATGGCAAAAGTGCCCACTTTCACCAGAAAGGGAAGATCAGAGGAAAAATTCTCCTGGGGAACCTTCGGGGTGGAGTACAATCCTGCCAATACCTTAATTTCAGACTTTTGGCCTCTAGAGATGCAACAGGATACATTTGTATTGCTTTAAGACATTCAGTTTAAGTAAACATGATAGCACATATCTATGATCCCAGCATTTGGGAGGGTGAGGCAAGAGGACTGCAAGCTCATGGTGAGCCTAGGCTATATAATGAGTTCCAAGACAACCTGTACCATACAGGGAGACTTGTCTAAACAATAGGCACCTATTACGTGGTGATTTGTTACGGTGACTTTAGGGCATTTGAATCCTAAATATCTCCTAATGCTTTAAATTTGAGTTAGGGAGACTCATTGCTCTAAGGGTAGTGGAAGATGTTGTTTACTTAAAATAACAAATATTGCACATTTGTTTTAATGAAATCGAGTGCAAAGTGATATGGAAATAAAGAAGGACTCATACAAAGAAATTATATAGTAATGCAGACCCATGTAATGATGAAGAGAACTACCTTTCTATCATAATAGCTGCACCCTTTTGGTAAATTGCTTAAGCCCCGAGTCTCACTTTCTCAGTCTGTAATTCAAGGATGCTAACAATAATTCTATCTTCATAAGAGGTTTTATCAAAAGACATTCATGAGGTAATATATGGTAAGTGTCTAGAAGAAAACCAATACATGGTAGACACTGAGCTATTACTCAGGAGGAACTTCCCTATAATGAGGTACTCTACTCCAGAGTGTCCCCACCAGTGTGCTACAAATCGATTCTGATGAGGTCTGGCTAGAGAACTTAAAATGGGGAGACATAGGGAATTGAAAAGTTGGAGTTTATCTTAAGTTTATGGCAAAGAATCACGAAATTGTTATGAGTTGCTGGGATCGTCCCAGATGTGGGCATGCGTGGGTACAATTCCAAACTGCATATCAAAGACTTTGAAAATAAACCAAATAAAGAAGCAGACCAATGTAGAAGTTCAGCACCAACCACTGGATTGTAGACATGTGTGAAAGAGCTAAACAGTATGGCAGAAGCTTGGAAACACAACTGACATTGAGACTGCAACGCACAGAGGACTTGCAGACTAGACAGGACCAGGGAGATAGCCTATGCGCGCAGATAAAACAGCAACATTCTTTATCGCACATAAACAGGACCCAGAGTTTAATAACAACGTATTCAAAACACCTAGGATAAAATAAAAACTACTAAACATCCAGATAATCAAGACATAGTGCTGAGATGATGTAGATGTTAGAATTATTAGCCTAAAAATTTTAAGTAGCTATTACTAAAACATCCTAAAAAATTAAGGTGATGCTATCATTTGAATCTGAACTGCCTCCCATAAGCTCATGCCTTGGGTGTCTGGTCTTCAGCTTGTAGTGCTACTTTGAAAGGCTATGAAGCCTAACTGATAAAATTAGGTCAGGCCAGCAAGATGGTTCGGCTAGTAGAGGTGCTAGCCTGTAGGGACAATGACCTGAGTGTGAGCCTGGTATTCCACAAGGTGGCAGGAGAGAACCAACTCCCAAGACTTGTCCCCTGACCTTCACATGAGCACTATGGGCACCTGCACTCACACATACAATTAATTAATTAAGGAAAGACATTTTATTGTTTTTAATTATGTATATCATGCACGTGTCTGTTTGTGGGTATGCACACGTGAGTGCAAGTGCATGCAGAAGCCTCAAGAGGGGGTCAGATTCCCTGCAACTGCAGTTATAGGTAGTTGTGAGGTGGCCTTTATGAATGCTGAGAACTAAACCCAGGTCCTCTGCAGGAGCAGTACACACCCCTTACTGAGCCATCTCTCCAGCTCTCAATTAATTCCTTTTTAAAAAAACAGAGGACAGAAAGTAGGTCATTAGGGGCTGGCCTTTGAATGTTATACTCACTTCTGGTTTCAGCCAGAGGTCTGTGTCCTTTCTCCCACTATGCAAGCAAGTTAGCACCTCATGGTCCCACCAGCCTGGACCAAGCTGTTCTTGTCACCATGACTTTCCTGTAACGGTAGACTGAAATGTTTCTGCAACTATCTGCCAGAATAAAATGGTTTGGTCCTTATTTAACGTGTTTCCTTGCACGTATTTTGATGACAATGTTACAAAAGTAACTAACACAGGTGGCTCCTCTTAAGATAGACGAGAAAGATGTGTCTCAACAACAGCAAACTATACTGGATGAATATCTCAACATATATGCAGAAACAGCGATGATAGAATTAAGAGACACAACAGGGTGGGCTCAGTTTCGTGAGTGCTGCCTAGCTGTGGGTTTGCTCCTCCGCATGTAGTGGCGTGTGCCTCTAATCCTAGCACTCAGGAGGTAGTGGCAGGAAAAGCAGAAGTTCAAATACATCCTTAGCTACAAAGCAAGTTTGAAGCCAGCCCAGGCTATGTGAGACCTGATTGCAAATCATTTTTTTTCTAATTTAAGAAATACAATAGCTGAGATTAAAAAAAAAGAACCCCCCCCCAGTGGAGGTGCTCAATAACAGAATGCAGATAATGGAAAAAGGATCAATAGAAAACAGAGAGAAAAAAGGTTGAAAAAATTAACTTTACCTCATGAGGCTAAAACGTAATACTAAAACGTATAATAATCATACCATCAGAGTCCCAGAGGAAGAGGAATTCTATGTTGAAAAATATTTGAAGTCTTTCTCTCAGCCATGCACATGGTACTTACCTTACCACTGAGTCTCTACCAGTAAAAGAAAATTTATTTGAAAAAATATTGGTCGAAATTTCACATAGTTTGAAAAAATGGTCAGTTATAGATTCAAGAACCTGAGTAAATTCTCAGTGAGATAAAGCTAAACACAATACACTAATCAAACTGGTAAGTAAAAACAAATAAACTGTCTCTAAAAATAGAAAAACAAGGCACTATTTATAGCAGAACAATAATTTTAATGACTGTGGATTTCCACTAAGAGATTATGAAGAACAAAAGGAAATATTTCAAGTACTGAGGGGGTGGCAAATTAATCCTTATATTCACTAAAAGTATTAAAGACATTCTCAGGTGAAGAAAAATTTTGTTGCCAAAATTCCTTTTCTTAAACAATTGTTAAAAGAATTTCCCCAAACAGAAAGATAGCCAAAAGGAAGAGTACCAGAAATGATAACAGTACATATTTACTCTCATGAAAATGTATGTTTTCTGAGTAATGCTAGGTGCTATTCAGGAGGCTGATGTAGCGGGATTACATCAGTGCAGTAGTTTACAATTAGTCTCACAGAAACATAGCAGAACCCCATCATATATATATATATATATATATTCAGTAAATAAAATTGACTATTCTTCATTTCTTGAATTTGAAAAAAAATATGTTCAATGATTGAAAGAAAGCTTATAACATTTTATGAGGGAATATTTATTGGACACAAATAGGAGAGGGTTAAGATCCCTTTGTAATAATAAATTCCTAAAAACTATTAGAATTGGTCAAATATTTATTTTAAGTATACTGAAAGGGGTAATATGTATATTCTAATACCTAGATCACCCAACCAAAATTCTGCACAGACATCAGTCAACAGGTTGGTTAATTAAAATGTACTCAAACATTACCCAAACAACCAAAAGAAGAAGTCAGACTTAAATAAATGGTGATGACAAATAGAGCAAACATAAAATAATGAAAAATATAAATCAAAACCTATCACTAATTACATTAATAAAATAATCTAAATATATCAATCTAAATATAGATTGTTAGGCCATAATTTATAGAACAATTAAAGCAGATGATATTTACACAAAATTCTCCTCCTGTAGTACAGTGACGTAGTGATTTGGATGTACCTACTTTAAAAATAAAACCGTAAGTCAGTCATGGTACCACCTGTAATCTCAGCACTTGGGAGGCTGAAGCAGGAAGAGTTCCAAGAATGTGAAGGCAGCCTGGGCTAAAGATTGAGTTACAGGTCATCATGGGCTATATGGTGAGATCCTATCCTAAGAAGAAAATCTACAATGATAATAATAATAATAATAATAATAATAATATATAAAATAGATGTGACAATCAGAGGAAAGCTGAGATGGATATACTAATATCAGATAGACCTCAGAACAGAAAGTCACCAGAGACCAAGGGAAAAACTATGCAATGATGAAAGAATCAATAACTGAGGAAGCACAATTAAATGCATTTGTGCTTAAGAATAAAAGACTAAGTGACATGAAGCAAAAACTGCCTAAGCCATGTGGCTGGAGAGGCAGATCAGCAGTTAAGAGCACTGGTTTTCTTCCAAAGATCCAGTTCGATTCTCAGCACCCACATGGTAGTTCACAACCATCTGTAATTGCATTTCCAGGGGATCTGATAACCTTCTCTAGACTCACTGGGCACAAGACATGAAAGTGGGGTATAGACACACATGTAGACAAAACATCCACATACATAAAATATTTTTTAATAAAAAAAAACAGTCTGCCAGGCAGTGGTGGCACACACCTTTAATCCCAGCACTCAGGAGGCAGAGGCAGGCGGATCTCTGTGAGTTTGAGGCCAGTTGGTCTACAAAGTGAGTTCCAGAACAGGCTCCAAAGCTACACAGAGAAACCCTGTCTCGAAAAAAACCAACCAACCAAACAAACAAACAACAAAAACAATAAAAAACAGTCTAATCTGAAAAATTTGGAATTGTACAAAGTATGTTCTATAACTCAATAACACAAAGATAAAAACAAAATATCCAAACACATGAATGTTAAACAGATAATCATAAACAATCTGTTGGTCAGGAAAGAAACCATAAGGAAAACTGTAAAAAATATAAACTAAGTGCAGATGAAAAATCATTATTCAAAATCTATGGAATATAAATAAAGGATATTTCAAGAAAAGCTGTAGTATTAAAAATTTACATTAAACAGGAAGGTCTAACTTAATAATCTGAGCTTACTCATTAAGAACCTAAAAAAAAAGATAAACTTAGGGCAGTCCAATCAGAAACAAGAAAACACTCAAAATGAAGCCAACAAAATAGAAAAAGCAACAGAAAAAAATTTCCAAACTGTCCTTGATTTATAAAATTTATAAACTTCTGGGAATATTGACAGAGAAGTTAAACATGGTGATTCAAATTTCTATAAGAAATCAAATTAGTCAGGCGGTGGTGGCGCACGCCTTTAATTCCAGCACTCAGGAGGCAGAGTCAGGCAGATCTCTGTGAGTTCAAGACCAGCCTGGTCTACAGAGCGAGATCCAGGACAGGCACCAAAACTACACAGAGAAACCCTGTCTCGAAAAAACAAACAAACAAAAACAAAACAAACCAACAACAACAAAAAAAAGAAATCAAATTATACCATAAAACTACACATCTCCCTGGCATGAAGAAGATAATAATAGAAAGGCTGTGAATAACTGCCCACATAAATGTGGAGACATAGATGATACAGATCAATACTTGCAAACCAAAAGTGGCCCAAACTTACTAAGGTAAAACTGATCATTTGATTACTTAAACTCATAGTGAAAAACTTTTCAAAAAGAAATCCCAGCTCCAGATGAAGTCTCTGCACAATCATACCAAACACTTAAAGCAAGAAATAACACCAATTTCACACAGTCTCTTCTAGAATATAAGAGAATATGGAACACTTCCAAACTGATTCTGTACATCCAACATTACTCTGATACAAACCAGAAAAAGGAAGCACAAGAATAGAAAACTATCTCAATGGCTTAGATATGCTTTGTCCTTTAAATGGTCGTGTGCTGGGAGTTAAATCTCCAATGCATTGGTATTCTGAGATGGTGAAACCTTAAGAGATGGTATTTAGTGGGAAGTAATTAGGTCATGGGTGCACCACAGTGGGAATGCATTAATAGCTCTTTCACAAGACTGGGTTAGGTCTTATGATATTTGATCAGTCCCTGTGATGTATGGTTTTATGTCAACTTGACACAAGCTGGAGTCACTTGGGAAGAGGGACTCTCAATTGAGAAAATATCTCCATAAGATTTGCCTGTAGGCAAGTATATAATGCATTTTCTTAATTATTGATAGATATGGGTGGGACCTGCCCACTGGGGGTGGTAACACCTCGGGGCAGGTGGTCCTAGATGATATAAAAAAGCATCTGAGCAAGCCAAGAGCAAACAAACCAGTAACCAGTGCTCTACCAAGGCATCTGCTTCAGCTCCTGCCTTCAGGTTCCTGTTCTGACTTCCCTGGATGATGGACTACAGGCTGTAAGATTAAATAAACCCTTTCTCCCTAAGTTGCTTTGGCCATAGTGTTTTACCACAGCAATAGAAACCCTAACAAAGACAGTTACTTTGAGATCAAGCTGTTTTTAAAACAAGGCAACTGCATGTATAGATGTTCTCACATGCCTCTTATATTCTCATAATGCTCCTGTAATGTGATATAAACATTTACTCTATGCTTGTTAATGATATAAGTGCCCCACTGCATATGAACATCCAAGCTTAGATTTTTCAGACTTCAAAATAAACTTCTTTTCTTGATAAATCTCTCAACTGCAGATATTTTATTATAGCAGCAGAATGTACGTTCAGACAACTGCAAAACAGTATCTTTTATTTAAAAATGGCATACAGATACTCAAAAAATTATTTGAAAATCTAATCCAGTAATATTAAAATAAAGAGTACAATACAACCCAAGTAGGTTCTAACCTGGAAAGAAAAGCCTGGTTTGGTACTCAAAACCATCAGTCAATGCAATCAACCAACCACACAAGCAGTCAAAAGAAAACAAATCATATGATCATATCAATGGATGCAGCAAATTCATTCAACAAAGTTTCAAAAGCCACTCCTGACAAAATCCTCTCCACAAATTAGAAACAGAGAGAACTCTTCACAACCTGCCAAATAGCATTTAAGGAAAATGTAGACGATATGCTTAATGATGACAGATGGAATACTTTCCTGCAAGATTGGAAATAGTATATGGGCCCCATGCTTACTACTGATGCTGATCACCATGGTAGAAATCTTAGCTAATTCAGTATAACAAGGCATGCGGGCTAGGAAGGAAGACATGAAACTGGCTCTGTGAACAAAAGGTAGTATGCTTTCTCTCAATAATGAAACAAAATTTCTAAAGAAGTGTGTGAACCCAGGGTGGTTGGAGTACAGAAATGAAACAAAATGTTGATTTTACCTCTGTATGTTCATAATAAACATTTGGAAAGTGAAACATGAATGATAACATTTCTAACATCTCTGAAGAAAATGAAGTGCTTGGAGGTGTAAACTATATTAAAAAAAAGCCCTACACACTAATGTTTGAATCATCTGTACACTGTAATTACTAGCAACAGGGAACAATACAAATATCCTTCAAAAGGAAAAGGTAAATGAATAAACTATGGTATACCCATACAGGGGAATCTTTTTCAGTAATATAAAGAAATTTACTATAGATAAATAAATCAATTCCAAAATAACGAATAGAAGAATCCAGCCTCAAAAGGCAACACTGGCCATGTTGTATTTTATACAATATCATCTGCAGACAAAACTACAATGATAGAGAACAGATCAATTGTTGCCAGGAGATAAAGGTAAGGGCAAGGAGCAGGCATCTACAGGAGAACCTCATGAAGATTTTTATTGTAAAGGAAATGTTCCTATTTAGATGTTTTTGATGGCTGCATAGATGAGGATATACATTCAAAATTCATAGAAATGCATATTTAACCCACAAAATAGATTATGTTATTCACTAATCTAAAAATCAAACACTTAAAATGGAACAATAAGAAATGGGATTCTGCAGCTGGGTGTGGTGGTGCACGCCTGTGACCACAACACTCAGGAAGATGAAAAAGAGAGATTGGAAATTAAAGGGTAGCTTCCAGCCATAGCTACATAATGAGACCCTCCCCCGAAAAAATGAGCAAAAGGATTGTAGCAAGATGAGGAGAGAAAATAGTAAACACCAGGAATCTGTCTCTACAAGTAGACAGCAAATATGTTGGCAAAATCTGTTGGATGCTATGTATTTGGAAAATTATTGAAGGCATACAGTATCCAGAAAAAGATCTGGATACTCAGCTGTGCTGAAGTAAACTCTCAGGAGAGTAGCAGTTACCCATCCAGCATTCCTGGCTCTGTAGGAGGCAGCTGCGTGTTCTTCCTTGGAATAACCTGTACACAGCTTGCAGAGCCCAGGATGGACAAGGAATATTCTTTTCTCTGAATAGTGGGGATTTATCCCAGATCACTCATTGTAGCTTCAGACGAAAGAAATGCAGCCATTGTACCTCACTACATTATTACAAGGCTGAAGTGATTTCCAGGACTTAAAGCAGTATACCCATCCCCTTTAAAGATTTTTTAATTTTTTTCTTCTCTTGTATGTTACATCCTGACTACAGTTTCCCACCATCCCCCATCCACTCCTCCATTTCTCTTCAGAAAAGGGCAAGCCTCCCATGAATATCTACCAAACATGGTATATCAAGTTGCAGTAAGACTAGGCACCACCCCTCATAGGTTTTTTCTTCTTTTTATCTTCATTTTGAGAGCCAAACAGCAAACACTAGTAGGTTAAAGAACAGCACCATTTGCCGAACAGATCTTGATCCCTCTTGCTCATATAATCCCTCTTCCCTCTCTTTAACTGGACTCCTGGAGCTCGGCCTTGTGCTTGGCTGTGGATCTCTGCATCTGCTTCCATCAGTTACTGGATGAAGGCTCTATGATCACAGTTAGGGTGTTCACCAGGCCAAGCTCTAGGAGTCCAATCGAAGAGAGGGAAGAGTGACTATATGAGCAAAGGTGGCAGGGGGGTCAAGATTATGATGGGGAAATCTACAGAGACAACTGAACCAAGCTCAAAGGAACTCACAGCTGTGGAACCTGCATGGGACCAGACTAGGCCCTCTGTGTATGGGAGCCAGTTGTGTAGCTTAGTCCGTTTGAGGGGCCCCTAGCAGTGGTTTCAGGAACTATCCCTGATGCATGAGCTGGCTTTCTGGAGCCCTTCACCTATGGTGGGCTGCCTTGCTCAGTCTTGATTCAGGGGGAGGGGCTTGGTCCTGCCTCAACTGAATGAATGTACCAGGCTTTGCTGACTCCCAATGGGAGCCTTTACCCTTTTGGAGGAGGGGATGGGAGTGGGTAGGGGGTGAGGGCTGTGGGGGGGCAGCAGGAGGAGGGATATGAGGGGGATCTATGGTTGGTATGTAAAATAAATTTAAAAAATTCTTAAATTAAAAAAAAGTGACCATGCGTGCCAGAGAAAGTGCAGGTTCCAGAAAGAAGTAGGATCTTGAGTTGGTACCACAGGCTGATACCTGGCAATATACAGCATATAATAATCCAGAAATCATAATAAAAGAAATAAAAAATTAATAAAGAACAGTGATTACTGATAAAGAAGAGTATTTGAGTTTTCGAATTTCCACATAATTAGATTCACCTGCCTATTTTTGACCGAAGAACCGCAAGGTATACAATGAAACAGAGAAGTGTGGACATACAAAGGAAAGAAACCAGGTGACAAAGACTTTCCCTGAAAAAGACCAAATGGAAAACTACTAGACATACTTTACCATAACAATCTTTAAAGTGGTAAATTACTAACGGAACACATGACAAAAGTCAAGAAAATGATGTATGACCAACATGGAAATACCAATAAAGAGAAAAAGCTAAAAAGGACCAAACAATAAGAAACCCTTGTGTTGAAAAATTACACACACACACACACACACACACACACACATACACATACACACACACACACACACACACACACACACGTGCACACACACACAGAACAATCACTAGAGGGATTCAAAGGTATAGTTGAGTAGGCAGAAGAATGACTAAACTTGAAGACAAGACAATGAAAATCGCTGCATCTGAGAAACAGACAGAAATGAGATTGAAGTGAATAGCATAAGATACTCATGGACCACCATCAAGTAGTCTAACACACGCATTGTGGGATTCCCAGAAAGAGAAGAGATACAAAGTGAATATTTCAAGAATGACTGAGTATGTCCCAAATTTAAGGAAACATATGAACAAAACATTTCAGATTAATAGACTCCAAGTAATATAAACTCAGACACACAAAAACACATTATAAATGTTCTCTTAAAAAGCAAAGAGTTGTCAAAAAAGCAATCTTGCTGCATAGAGATCATCAGTTAAGAAGACGAACAGATTGGTTATCAGAAATTGTGGAGGCGAATAGAGTCAAAGAGGAACAAATGACCCTGGCAGCTAGTAATCCTATGTCCAGAAATATTGTCCTGAAAAAGAGAAAGTGACATTAGGACAGTCCAAAATAAACAAACATTGAAGAAGTTTATCTGACTTGCCCTTAAAGAGATACTCCAGACTGCTGGAGTAGAAACTAAAAAGATACTAGAGTCTAGTGTCTAGACAATAATTTAATGCTCTATGGACAAATACCAATCACAATAAAAGTCAATACGTGGACAATTATAAAACTAGTATTGTTTTAATAGTAGTTTATAACTCTCCCTTTTTGTTTTTCTCATGATTTTAGGGATTAATAACTTTAAAAATTATTAGTCTCAAAACTAATATCATTCTAGCAGAGTTATAATTCTGCATGTTGTTTCCTGCATGGTTTAAGAGACTATTGCATTTAAGAGAATTATTTGTTTATGTTTTGGGACACATCATTCATAAAGATGTAACTTCGTCACATCAAACAACCAAAAGAAGCTAGGAAAAGGACAAAGCAGTTACAAGATTATTACATGTTCCTAAACATAAGCTGGTATAAATTCAAGTTAGAGCATTACAACTGTAAGATGTAAAATTTGCATCCCCAAGATAACAATTAAGAAAATACCTATAAAATCCATGTGAAATGAATGTAAACACTGCATTCCAAAAAGAAAAAAATAAAGAATGCACAAAACAGTAACACAGCAACCCAGGAGAAAAGAACAAAGAGCCCTATAAGGTGTATACAGAAAGAAAATGGTAAAAGAACAGAAATTCTCTGTTTTATCAATAATTACTTTAAATGTAAATAGATCAAACTCTGTAACCAAAAGGCAAAGATTAGCAAAAATGAATTTGTATTCCTTTTATTTGCTAATTTTGGTTTTGTGAGACACTAAATAGCACAGGCTGGCCTGAAACTTAGCATGTAGCCCAGACTAGCTTTGAACTGCCAGCAGTCCTGCTTCAGTCTTCTGAATGCTGTGATTATAAGCATGAGCTACCACATACAGCTCAGAATGAGTTTTTAAATTACGCAATTACATACTTTCCATATCAAATTCACTTTTAATCCAAAAGCGCAAATAATTTTAAGTGGGATAATGGAGAAAATATTCTGATTAAACAATAATAAAAATAGAAAAGGGTAGCTATACTAAATAGAATTTAAATCAAAATAACTTACAAGAGACAAATAAGGTTAGTGCATTAATAAAATAGCCAATACAGCAAGAATATGTAACATTCATAAACATTTATGCCCTGATAAAAGACCATGAAAGTCAGTGAAGCAAAACCCAATAGAACTGAAGAGAGAAATAGATAGTACTACAATAATAGATTAGATACTTCAATGTCCCACTTTCAATAATTGATAGAACCACATAGAATATGGGGAATGAAAGAACAAACTGAAAACCATAATAAATCATGTAGATCTACAGACATGAACACAACACTCACCTCAACAACAAATGCGTTTTCATCAAGTACACATGGGCTGTTGTATTGGTTAGTGTGTGTGTGTGTGTGTGTGTGTGTGTGTGTGTGTCAACTTGACACAGCCAGGGTTATTTGGGAAGAGGGAACTTCAAGTAAGAAAATGCTTCCATCAGATTGGTCGGTAGGCAAGTCTATCAGACATTTTCTTGATTAATGATTGATGTGAGAGGGTCCAGCCCACTGTCCGCAGTGCCACCCCTGGGCAAATGGTCCTGGGTTGTATAAGAAAGCAGGCTGAGCAAACCACGAGGAGCAAGCTAGCAAGTAGCACCCCTCCATGGTTCTGCTTTAGTTCCCATCTGCAGGTTTCAGCCTTGACCTCCCTCAGTGATAGGCTGTGATCTGGGACGCAAAAGTCAAATGAACTCTTTCCTTATAAAGTTGTTTTTGTTAATGATGTGTATTACAGCAATAAAGGACAAACTAGGAGAGGTATTTTCTGGGGTAGACTATGTACTAGGCAACAAATTAAGTCTGAATTTTAAAAGGCACACCACACAGTAGAATCTCTGACTACAATGGGATGAATTTAAGAATTAGTATCAGAAGTATGAGATAGTCACAAATTTATGAGAATTAAACAATGGTCTTCAACAACCAATGGACCAAGAAAGAAATCATAAAGAAAACTAAAAATATAGAGAAATATAAAATGAAAACATACCATATCAAAACTTCTAGGAGTTAGCAAAAAGAACTGTTTAAGTGGAAATTTGTAGATAGAAGTGCTTGTATTAAGCAAATAGGAAGAATCTGGGCATGGTGGCAAGCACCCGTGACCACAGAACTTGGGAAGAGAAAAAAAAATTGTGTGTTTGCAGATAATGTAATCTTATCTGTATAAACACTGAAAATTCTAACACAAAATTCCTTTGTAGGACCACTAAATATATGCAGCAAAGTATCAGGAAACATATTTAATGCACAAAAAATCAGCTGCATGTTCTATACACTAATAATGAGCAAACTGAAAGAGAAATTATGAAAATAACCTCATATAATATTTAGGAATTAACTAGGGAGGTGAAAAATTATAGAACAAGAACTAAAATCAATGCTGAAACCACACAAACAGAAGTAAATGGACGTAGATGTCATATTTGTGGATTGAAAAACAATCTTATTAATAAATTCATACTACCCAAAATGATTTACAGATCCAACATAATCCCTGTGAAATCTCAATGACATTTTTTTTTTGCAGAAGTCGAAAAATATCTCAAAATTCATTTGGAATCTCCAGAGACCTCATATATCCAAAGTTAGGTTTACAAAGAAAAACAAAACTAGAGGACCCACAATTTCCTGACTTCAAAACTTACTAGAAAGCTATAGTAATCAAAAGTGTGATGCTGGCACAATACATACATAGGACATATAGACTAGGTACAATAGACATCTTATAAGTAAACATTCACACAATATGGTCAAATGAGTTTTGATAGGGTACTTAAGCCATTCTCAACAGAACATACTAGAAAATGAATACACATATTTTTAAAACTATGATCCTTTGCCTAACGTTGTACTAAAAAACAAACTCAAAATGGACAAAAGACCTAAATGTGTAAGACCTAAAACTATAAAGCACTTGGCCAACCACGCAAGTACTAGATTTAATGAGAATTTAAAATTATTTTCCGTATCAAAAAATTTTGAAACTCAAAGGCAACCTAAATAATTGGAGAAAATGTTTTCAATTCACAGGTGTTAGATTGACATTTCTCCAGAGCAGACACACAAATGGCCAATAAGCACTTTCAAAGATATTGGACATCACAAATTATTAAGAAGTGTAAATGAAACTGCACTGAGATGCCAAACCCATTAGCATGTCTCCCATCACACACACAACAACAGGAAATAAGTTCTGTTGACGATGTATTGATATTGAAATTCTAGTGCACTGTTGGTAGGAGTGTAACACGGTGGAGCAATTGGAGGAAACAATATGTCAATAATACCTCAGTGAATTCAAAAGATAATTATCATATGGCTTAGTTTCGTGCTGTTACTGTGATAAAAAATTCTGATCAAAAGCAACATGAGGAGGAAAGTATTCATTTGGCTTACATTTCCAGGTTATAGTCCAACACTTCGAGAAGTCAGTACAGGAAATCAAGGCAGGAACCATGGATGAACACTGCTTTCTGGCTTGCTCTCTGGCTTGCCAGGCTCATCCAGCTTCTTTATATAGTCCAAAAGCATTTGCTCAAGGAACGGTACTGCCCACAGTGGCCTGGGCCCTCCCACATTCATTAACAAGTAAGGCAGTCTCTCACTACAAGCTTACAGATCAACCTAATAAACGCCATTACTCAGCGGAGACTGTTTTTTCCCTTAGATTAATCTAGGCTATGTCAAATTAACAGTTAATGCTAACTCAGACACCATATGATCCAGCAATTCTACTTCCAAGTGTACATTTGAAATAATTAAAACCAGAACCTCAAAGGTATGTTTTTTATGCCCATATTCACAGTAGCACATTCAAAATAGCTAAAATATAGAAGTCATCCAGTATTTACTAACAGATGAGTACATGAGAAAAATGTGATCTAGAAAATGGACTATCATTCAGTTTTCAAAGGAAGGAACTGCTGCAGTATGTTGTAACATGAATAAACCTTCAGGACATTATATATAATATGAAATAAGCTAGTCATACACAGAAAGACAAATATTGTATGGTTTTTACTTGCGATGAATAGTTCAAGTAGTCACCATCATAGGCCCATAACATAGGATGCTAGTCTTCAAGGACCAGATGAAAGGAGTGATGGAGATGGATGTTGAGGATGGCTGCACAAAGGCATGCACTTTTCTAAAACTTCATGAACTCTACAATGACCTTTGTACTTTCAAATGCATAGGATGGCAAATGCTGTGTGTAATTTTGTACAAGAAAAGATGAGGATAAAAAGAACATGCTAACATCATAACTGTGATGTGGTTAGTAGCACTTACATAGCCTTGTTGTGTGCTAGGCAATGTTCCAAGTTCTCTCTGTGCATTAACTCACATGTGAAAAGTAATATTCAATAATTTTCCCATGTCATATTTTCTCATACTTCACCTGGGGATCTTGCTAAAATGCACATTAAAATGCAGTGGGTATTGGCTAGGCCCTGAAATTCTCTGTGGGATGTTGATGCTGTCACACTTTCAGGAACCAGGGTTTACTATTCCATGACGAGTGAGTCAGGAGCAAAATTCACACTCTGATCGTCAGAGATGAGGCTCAGTGTTCTTTCTATTGCACCACTGCGGTCTGCAGAGATGTTTTTCTCTCTCCTGCTGCTGCTTTTGATAGATGGTGACTAAGCAGACTTATTATAGGTTGCCAGGTTCAGAGGATGGGGGTACTGTGCAGCAGAAGACAGAAAGTACCCCCCTTTTGTGGTCACTTCTCCACTCCATGAGCAGCCCTGGCTATAAGTAGTTGTCTAGGCCCCAGAGATTTGCCGTCATGATTCAGGATTGAACTTTTAATAACTAATGTCTGGAGATGAATAAGGCAGCATCGGTGTGTCCCATCTGAGGAGACATGAGAGGGAAAGAAATAAGTGAATAAGCTTGTTTGGAAAAATGAATGGACACTAAAGGAGACTGGAAAGTAGATGGAGAAAAGGGCCAAGTTCTGTCTGTAGTGTGTTTAGGAATAATTGCTATCTGTAATAAAGGAACCATGAGCATGCAATTAATTCTCCCTGGCTGGTAGCAATCCAGAACTGCTAAGAACGCCTGAGTCATGCATGCCTCTATAGAAGGGGCTTGCTCATTATTCATTTGCATCATGGGTTCGGCATTTTGCAGATCCACCTGCGTCATCCTGTGTGTTGACTGGCTTTCTTGATTTGGAGTAGGCTGCTCTGATGAGGATGGATTTCTGAGTTAGCTGCCTTCTCTTGTTTTACCGAATACTGCACACTATTGAATCAAGATGGTGTGTGACCCTTTTCATTCTGCGATAGCCAAACTGCAGTGATTGGATCAGGTCAACAGAGCCTGGCACATGGGACACACACAACCATTTAATTTTTACTTAATTTCAGTTTAAATGGATACACTGAGCTATTCAGGCATGAATTTTTGTTCTTTTTATTTTTATTTTTAAAGCAAGGTGTAACTTGTATACATACAATATCATATTCTTATACCTGTATGTATTTGTTATATATAGATTTATGTGCGTGTGTGTGTGTGTGTGTGTGTGCTTCTATAGACTTTTGAAACTATCCATCACTTCCTATAGCTATAATCCATATCACATTAGATAATAATGGAATTGACCAATAGGAAAGTAATCAAATTGCACTTCTTCTTGCCTCATTATTGTCATAGGGCACTACTACAAGTAATCTCCCAGGTGTTTTTTATGTGCCTATGAAAGAGTTTGTGTTAGTCAGTTTTCTATTACTATGACAAAATGCCTGAACTAATTAATTTACAACAGTGAAAGGTGATTCGGGCTCAGGGTTTGGGATGTTTCAATCTATGTTTGGCTGGCCCCACTGCTTTGGAGTATGTATTGAAGTAGCATATCATGGCATGGAGTGTATCACAAAGAAAACTATTCACCTCATGGCTGGGACATGAAAGAGAAAGAAACTAGGCTTCCACAAACCTCTTTGAGGATGTGACCTAATATCTAATACTTCTCACCAAACCTTCCTTCCTAAATCCTCCATTACCTCTCAGTAATGCGACCCTAGAGAACCAAGCCTTTAATCATGGACTTTAGTAGACATCTCAGACCCAAAATATAGCATTCTTACTGTCTCCGCTATTGTATTTTCACACTGTTGATGCATAACAAATTAACTCAGAGGCCTCTAGGTACACAACTGCAATATTTATTTGTCATACAACTGAAGAGCTACATAAACATTGGCTGATCTAAACTGGACTCAAGAGGACAGCTCTGCTAGACTTGACTGGATTTCGTATACATTTTATCTAGAGTTTCTAAAAATCTAAAGTGAGTTTAGCTCAAGATTATTCAACTCTGCTGCACATATGTCTCATCTTTCTGAGATGAGATCAATGTTTTTCTTTCTTGTCTTTCTTGTGGCACTGGCAAAGGTTAAAAAAATAGACTTGTCATATTTATCTCATTCTCCTGTGCAAAACAATTATTTGGATGAACCCACAATTGAGGAGAAGTCAACTCTTCCTCATTATTGAAGAAGGTACAGATACAAGGAAGGAACATTGCAGTTGTCAATGCCATGTAACAACCTCTCATAGAGCACCACAGCCTACCACTGTATCCAGGTCCTTTGTGACAATCAAAAAGTGCCAAGGCCCAGGAGAAGGAGCATTTACACACACTTAATGGCCCTGGTAAGAAACAGTTGTTGCTTATGGCTCCTTTTGCCCCATAAACCTTCGAGGCAAGGGTAGAATGCATTGAAGTGACATCTACCATGTGTACTTAGGATCACAGCTAGTTTTCAAGAACGTGGTCTAAGAAAACAGTTTTTCTCTCTTCTTCCTGGGAAGATGCCAGGAAATCCCACTGAGGTTATACCACCTACCATTGTTCCATTAACAGATCTTGAACATGAATTAGGCCTATATTTGACTTTTTATAATTGCCATGCAGTTAATGACCTTCAGAAAGATGTCACATTTGGAACAACTGTTTCCTTCTTAATTATCTTCCTACTTGATTTCATTTTAGTATAATAATTTTCTCACAATAAGACTCACTAAATAAATAAACTGCAAGAACTGATATCTTGCCATTATAGTAATAGTTACAAGGAAACACACACCAAATTAACTGATGTACTAGTGTTTGGTTGGTGTGCATTATATGCTACAAATCTATATTGAATATCAGATTTGGATAAACATAAAATGTTTTGCCTTACATATACAGATTTAGACAGAATGAAGAGGTCACATCTTTGTCTGAACTTTCTGTGTTGCTCACATGTGGTCTTTCTTTTTGTGCTATAGGTGTTTTTCTAGCCTAAAAGTTTGTTTTGGGGACTTCTGGCTTCAATATATCCCTGAGCCTCACCAAGTTGAAAATTGGTGAAGAAAATGATAGAAGAGAGTGAAGGAAGTAGAGAAAACCTGGAAGATAGAATGAAGGACTGCAAAGCGCCATTCTCTAGACTTCATACATATTTTACAGTCATTAACTCTTGTTACTTGCACTGGGCTTCACAGGCCCTAGCGATGTCAGTCAAGGAAGCAGGAGAGGTTCACGGAGCCCTCCTTTTTACCTCTGAACTATTGGATGATGAGAGATTCTGGGAGAGGAGAAATCATTGTCTTTAGTTGTATACCCACTGCTGAGCCCTCCAGACTCAAATCCATGGTCACAAAATCAGCTCTGATTAATCTCAGTGGGCCACCGAACAAAATGAACAGACATACACATGAGCGAGAGATTTGTGGGAAGGGTGTGCATGAGAATATATGGTATGTATGGCATACATATGTGAAATTGTCTAAAGACAAATTTAGTAAAAATGCCTATTTAAGCCCTTGAAAGAACGAGAGAGAGAGAGAGAGAGAGAGAGAGAGAGAGAGAGAGAGAGAGAGAAATGAATGAGTCCCCCATGTATGTATTCCATCACATCCCTATTCATATCTTCTCTTTGTCACTTGGGAAGAACACTAACTCTTAGTGACATGATACTTGGGGTACTCATTGTGTACATTACTTTAAAATAATGTATTTCAGCAGCACATGTCCTACTCCATTTGAACACTGCCTCAAACATATGTACTCCCTAATCTGGTTGTGTGTGGCAGTCACCAACACAATTGTGTACCTCTATTACAGTTTTGAAACAACAGTAACTGGCAGGTTGGTGGGTATCTACAGAGTCTGTGTACCAGCAAATTCCTGACTACCATTCCAGACAAGCTATAATGAGGTATATCTGTCTGTCAGCATCCTGCCCAAGCCATTATAAGGTAATGTCCCTTCTCCTCCTGACCAGTTGACAATTGCAGAGATTAGGTGTGCAAATAGAGATGTCTACAATCATAGAAGTAATGAATAGCAAGATGTAAATAACAACCAGAGGTGAAATCTTCAAATTGTCCAGGATAAAATTAAAAATCATCCGTGATATCAAGAACTATGAACATTTCACTTAGAACGATAGATGAGGATGAATAGATGCTAACACCAGGATGACATAGGTGTCATAGTTATTTGACAGTAAGCACCACAAAATGCTATTATCAATAATCACTATTTTGAAACAAAAATTCTCAGAAAAGAAAAGGAAGACACAAAGGAAAACTTAATAGAAATTGCTAGAATTAAAAGAATAATTTTTAAAAGTTTTTTTTAAAGCTTACAATAGGAGAATGGGGATTATAGAAAAAAAGTTAGCAGAGTTAAAGCTAAAGTAACAAAAATTACAGTCTGAACAATACAGAAAATACAGACACATGTTACAATAAAAAATCTAAAAGCAGTATTATCAGACACTCAGAAGGGAAGAAGAGAAAATATGAGATTGAAAAAATATTCAGAAAAATAATGGTTGAAAATGTCCTGAATTTGGTGGAAGGCATAAATAAAAACCAAAAATCACATTTCAAAATCAGCAAGAAAGAAATAATATATCTCCCGCAGAGGAAAAGTCAATTTAAGTAACAGCATACTTCTTATCACAAATCAGAGATACCACAAGAAAATGATGTGGCATTTTCCATGCACTGAAAGAATTGTCTGCCTATGTTATGGTTTGACCCTTTGGTCACCTGAAAGGCCCATATGCCAAAGGCTAGATTACCAGCCTGAGGATCTGTTGGAAGGTGAATTAACTTCTAGGTGGTCGGGCTTATCAAAACGTCATTAGGGATGTACCATTGTAGAAGATACTGAGAGCCAAGCCTTTTTATGATGCTGCCTCTGCTTCCTAGCTGTAATAAGGTCATCAACTTTGCTGTGTCACACGCTCCCTACCATCATGCTCTGCCTCACCCCAGTTACCTATGGAATGAAATGTCTGGAGCCATGAGCCAAAACAAACCTTTCTACTTATAAGTTGATTTTCTCAAGTGTTTGTTCACAGCAATGGAAAGCTAGCAAAAGAGAAGGAAAAGAGAGAAAGAACAAAGGTAAAACAAAGACTTTCTCAGGCTTTTTTTTTTTTTGAAAACCAAGAATCACCTTAAAAGAAGAAAGTGTTTTAAACAGAAAGAAATGATCACTGAAGGAATTGTACCACACTAGGAATAAAGGCAGGACAACAGAGTGGACAAATGCGTGGGCTCACACGCTACAATACCTCTAAGATGCCCTGCTTGTCTTAAATTGCCTCAACCTATGTTGAAGAAATACCTAAGGACACCAAGTTACGGCAGAGGACTAAAGTAAAGGGGACAAAGTGGATATGATGCCTACATTTAATTTGAAATGGTAAAGTATTGGTACTAATAAATGATAATATCATCATCCCTTGATGAAAACAGTTTGGAGCCTGGCGTTGTGGTACAAGCCTGTAATCCCAACACTTGGGAAGCAGAGGTAGGAGGATCTTGAGTTTGTTGATGGCCCTAGCAACATGACAAGTTCAAGGTTAAACTGGGCTATATAAGGAGGCTGTTTCAAAGAAGAAATCGAACCAAGACATTATATAAAGAGATAATATACTTAAGCCTTAGTGAAAAGACAAATACATTCCTCAGTAAGTTCAAATAATGAAGAGGGTATATCACAAGTGTGTGCTTATTCTTGCCCCATGTTTAGAGAACAAGCCTTCATCTTTTATCATTGAGTATGACAGTAGCTGTAGACCTGTCATATATGCTCTCTATCACACGAAGGTGTTGTGGGATATTTGTACACTGTGTGAACGTGTATTGCTGTGGTTAGTGTAATAAAAAGCTAAATGTCCAATAGCTAGGCAGGAGGTATAGGTGGGATTTCCAGGCAGAGAGACAAAGTAGGAGGAGCCAATCCGGCCCAGAAGAAATGCCAACGAGACATGGAGGGAGTCGGACATACAGAATGAAAGAAAGGTAAAAAGCCAAGTGGTAGAACATAGATTAATGAAAGCAGGTTAATTCGAGTTATAAGAACTAGTTAGGAACAATGCTAAGTTATAGGCCAAGCTTTCATAATTAAAAAGAAGTCTCCTGTGTCATTATTTGTGAGCTGGTGGCCCAAAGAAAAATCCAACAACACCAAGGAACAAATCTTTGTCTAATTTGTTTAATTTAGACAAATGCTTCTTTTTTTGCAATATTGGAGTCCCAGAAGGGATGGGGGAGTAAATTGGTGGGTCAAGAATTTATTTGTAGAGAAAATACCCGTATGTGGAGGGGCAAATCCTACTTGGTCATAGTACGTTGCTGTTTTCATATGTTTTTAAATTCAATTTGTTAGTGTTGGGGAGATTTTTACATCTACATTCAATCAGAAATGTTAGACTGTAATGTTCTGTTTAGTACCTGTACCTAGCTTTGGTATTAGGCTAATGGTAGTCTCACAAATGCAGTTTACAAGTGTTTTCTTTTTGATTTTTTCAGTTTTCTCTCTTTTTCTTTCAGCCTAGCTAAAGATGACACAATTTTGTTGATATTTTCAAGAACAATTCAGTTTTATCTTTTTCCACTGATTTGTATTGATTGTATTTATTTCTGCTCTAATCTTTATTTTAAATGCTGTAAGTACACTAAGTGTTCAATCCTTATGCTAACTTTGACTTTAGTTTCTTTGAGTTCCTTTTAATGGAGCAGTAACTGTTGCTTTTGATATAAGCCATAATTTCATCTTACTCTAATCAAAATGGTCAAGATCAATAAAATAAATGACAAGCCATATTTTGATGTGTTGTGTATGTCTTCGTTTGTCTCAAGATAGTTTCTAATTTATCTTGTGACTTCTTCAACCCATCTATTTTTTAAGAATGTGCTACTCAATTTAGCAGTTATGGGTTTTCCACATTTCTTTTTTGGTATTGATTTCTAGTTTTATATTACAGTAGTCAGATATGATGCTTGGCAAGATTTAGCTCTTCTTGACTTTCTTAAGACTTGCTTTATGACCTGAGCTTCCTGGACAGTGCTCTGCATGCACTAGAGAAGAATGCACAGTCTACTAGTTAGGGGTCTGGAGTGCTCTGTGTACATCTGTTTTGTCTAATTGGTCTGTAGCTGTTCAAGTGACTACTGTCCTTACTGATTTTCTGTCTATTTGCTCTGTCCATTATGGAAGATGGGCTACTTAAATATCCTACTATTATGCTATTACTATCTATTTTCCCCTTCTACCAACTGTTTTTTTTTCCAATTGCAATTTTACTATCTCAGTTGAAATGAATTAATTGGTAGCAACATAAAGCGCAAGCTGACAGGTTGGTACAAGTTTAAATCCTAGGAACTATGAAAACATTGTTTTGTTTCAATGATTATAAAGTATGTATTTATCTTTTTGTAATTAAAATTATTGATTTTAATTAATTTTTCATATAATTTTTCCTATTTTCATTTTGTTGAAAATGTATTTTTTCATGCAGTATATTATGATTATATTTTCCCCTTCCCAACTCCTTTGAGTTCCTCCGCACCTTTCCAGGGCCTGCATATGGGGTCCCAATGCTGACAGAAGTGGACACATGCACCTATCTCTAACCCGGAAGCTATCTCCAATTGATAACCATTTGAAAATGAGAAGTTCATTTTATCCAATGGATTCTCTCTTAAAGGGCAGGCCCCATGCCCAGCAGTAGAAGACTAGCAGGAAACAATCTCAGTGGCATCTTTGGAGGTTCTTTGTCTCATACAATTTATTTTGATCACATTCTTTCCTCTCCCCCAACTCTTCCCTGATCCTTCTTCACTATCCGCCCACCCAATTTCATGTTCGTTCTCTCTCTAAAAGAAAACCCCAAACTAAAGTAACAAAAAACCACACACACACACACACACACACACACACACACACACACACACACGAGTCACTTTGTGTTAGCCAACTACTCCTGAGCATGAGGTATACCTTGGAGTGTGGTTTATATCCTAGTATCACTCCATTGAAGAAAACTGATTTTCCCTCTCTAAGAAGCTAGCAAATGTAAATAGCTTCTTGTTTTCCTTTATTCTTCTCCCATCACTACATCCCTAATGCGGTTTCCCTTCCCTCCATTTCTCCTAGTCCCTCCCCCTATCTCCCCTCTCCCCTAAATCCACTCCTTCTCCATTTCCCATTAAAAAAAAAAGAGCAGGCCTCCCAAGGATATCCACTGAACATGGCCTAACAAGTCAAAACAAGACTAGGCACAAACCCTCATATCAAGGCTGGACAAGGCAACCCAGTAGGAGGGAAAAGATCCCAAGAGCAGACAAAAGAGTCAGAAACAGCCCCCAGCTTCCACTGTTAGGAGTCCCACAAGAATGCCAAGCTGTGCAACCATAAGGTAAATGCAGATGACCTAGCTCAGACCCATACAGAGTCCGTGTTTGTCACTTAAGTCTCTGTGAACGCCTATGAGTCCCACTTAGTTGATTCTGTGGGCCATGTTTTCATGGCATCCTCTACCCCTCTGGCTCTTACAATCCTTCCTATCTCTTTTCTGCAGGGTTCCCCTGGCAGTGCTTAATGTTTGGCTGTGGGTCTCTACATCTGTTCCCATCAGTTGCTAGATCACACCCTCTGATGACAGTTGGGCCAGGCACCGATCTATGAGTAGAGCAGAATATTATTAGGAATCACTTGACTGACTATTTTTTTAGTTTATTTTGCAAGTCATGTTTGACTCTATCCTGGGTCTCTGGGCTGCTCTGCCTCTGGTTCCTGGCCATCCAGGCAGTGTCAGGCATGGGCTCCCTCTCATGGTGTGGTCCTCAAGATAGACTAGTCATTTGTTGGCCACTCCCAGAAGTTCTGCTTCTCTATTACCCCAGCACATCTTGCAAGCATGACAGATTGTGAGTCAAAGGTTTTGTGGTTGGGTTGATGTCCCAGTCCAACTCCTAGGAGACTTACTTGGTTATAGAAGCTGGCCAGTTTGGGCTCCATATCCCCCATTACTAGGAGACTTCTTTAGGGTCACTCTTATAGATTCCAGGGAGTTTCCACTGCACTAGGTTTCTACATTGCCCCAAATGCCCCCCAATTCCAATCTTCTCTTCCAGTACTCTCTCCCTCTGTCTTTCCCGCCCCCAACCTGTTCTCATCCCCACTTGTCCCCAGTCCACCCGCAAAATCTATTATATTTCCCTTTCCCAAGGAGATCCTCGCATCCCCCTTTGAGCCCTCCTTGTTATCTAGCCTCTTTGGTCTGTGGGTTGTAGCATGATTATCCTTTACTTAACAAGTAATGCCCACTTTAAGTGAGTACATAGCATGTTTGTCTTTCTGTGTCTGGGCTACCTCACTCAGGATGATTTTTTCTAGTTCCATCCATTTCCCTGCAAATTTCATGACCATTTTTTTTCTTAAACAGCTGAGTAATATTCCATTGTGTAAATGGGCCCCATTTTTAAAATCCATTCTTCAGTTGAGGGATATCTAGGTTGTTTCCAGGTTCTGGCTATTGTGAATAAAACTGCAATGAACATGGTTGAGCAAGTGTCCTTGTGGTAGGATGGAGTGTCCTTTGGGTATATGCCCAAGAGAACTATAGCTGAGTCTTAAGGTAGATCAATTACCAATTTTCTGAGGAACTGCCATATTGATTTCCATAGTGGCTACACAAGCTTGCACTCCCACCAGCAATGGAGGAGTGTTCTCCTTGTTCCACATCCTCACCAGCATGAACTGTCACTTATGTTTTTTATCTTAGCCATTCTGAACGGTATAAGATGGAATCTCAAAGTAGTTTTGATTTGCGTTTCTCTGATGGCTAAGGATGTTGAACATTTAAGTATTTCTCAGCCATTTGAGATTCTTCAGTTGAGAATTCTCTGTTTAGATCTGTACCCAATTTTTAAATTGGATTATTTGGTTTGTTGATGTCTAGTTTCTTGAGTTCTTTATATATTTTGGATATTGGCCCTCTGTTGGATGTGGAGTTTGTGAAAATCTTTTCTCATTCTGTAGGCTGCCATTTTGTCCTATTGATGGTGTCCTTTGCCCTACAGAAGCTTTTCCATTTCACAAGGTCCCATTTATTGAGTATTGTTCTTAGTGCCTAGGCTATTGCTGTTCTGTTCAGGAAGTCATCTCCCGTGCCAACAAATTCAAGGCTATTCCCCACTTTCTCTTTTATTAGGTTTCAGTGTATCTGGTTTTATGTTGAGGTCTCTGATCCATTTAGACTTGGGTTTTGTGAAGGGTGATAGATAAAAATCTATTAACATTCTGCTACATGCTGACATCTAGTTAGACCAGCACCATTCATTGAAGAAGCTTTCTGGGTTTTTTTTCCATTTTGTATTTTTGGGTTCTTTCTCAAAAATTAGGTGTCCGTAGGTATGTGGATTTATGTCTGTGTCTTCAATTCAAATACATTGATCTGCCTGTCTATTTTTATGCCAATACCTTGTGGTTTGTCTTACTATAGATCTGTGGTAGAGTTTGAAATCAGGGATGGTGATACCTCTGGCAATTCTTTTATTGTACAGGATTGTTTTAGCTATCTTGGATTGTTTTGCTTTTCCATATGAAGTTGAATATTGTCCTTTCAAGGTCTGTAAAGAATTGCACTGGAATTTTGATGGGGATTGCATTTGATCTGTAGATTGCTTTTGGTAGGATGGCCATTTTTACTATGTTAATCCTATTGATCCATGAGCATGGGATATCTTTCCATCTTCTGATATCTTCTCCAATTTCTTTCTTCAAAGACTTGAAGTTCTTGTCATACAGGTCTTTCATTTGCTTGGTTAGAGTCACCCAAAGATATTTTATATTATTTATGGCTATTGTGAAAGGTGTTGTAAATAGCTTCTTGGTTATGGGTGCCCATTTCCCTTTCTCTGTTCTAGGATTTTGTCTGACTTGAATTTATGCAGGTATGAGGCATGCGGTCACAATCTTTTTGAGTTCATATGTGTATCAGACCTGTTATATCTGGAAGACACTGTTTCCTTGGAGTCATCTACCACCTCTGGCTCTAACAATCTTTCTGCCTCTTCTTCTGCATAGACCTCTGAGCCTTAAGGAGAGGTTGATAACATCCCATTTAGCATAGAGTGCTCCTAAGTCTCTCATTCTCTGCATTGCTGTGTTGTGGGTCTCTCTCCCAATTCCCATCTACTGCAAGAAAAAGCTTCTCTGATGAGAGTTGAGTGATGTGTTGGTCTTTATGATGTAGAACTATTTCATTAAGAGTCATTTTATTGCTATGTTCCTTTAGTAGAATAATTATCGTAGGTTTTCCCCTAGGCCTGTGGCCTATCTAGTCTCAGGGTCTCAACTTCATTAACAATGCCAGGTATGGGTTTCTGTAAATTATTCATTCATACATTTAGGTACTTTGCAACTAGGTGAATGTATTTTTGTAATTGTTACATGTTCCCAGTTAATTGACAATTCTTCATTATATAGTGTCTGCCTTATGTAAAAGGTTTTGTTGAAATTATATTTTATCTGATATAAGTATCAACATTCTTTTTTCCTTAAGTAGCCATTTGTATGGAGTTTTCTTTTTATTCCTTTATTTTCGATTTCTCTCTATATATCAGTAAAATGTTTAAAGTGGGTGTCTTATAAACAGCATACAGATGGATTTTGGAGATTTATTTATTCATTTAACCACTGCATGGTTAAACCCATGCCTTTTGATTGGACAGTTTAATCCATTTACATTTAAGGTAACTATTGATAGGAAAGCACATACTATCACCATTTTTTTGTTTCCTGCTTGTTTTATGGTTATTTTGGACCTCTTTGCATCTCTGATGGTTTTTATTTTTGTTGATTTTATAGGGACATGATTTGATTTATTATTATCTGTTATACATCTTTTATTGGTACCTTGTGGTTACCATGGGGATTACATAAAACAGTGTTTAGTTATACATTCTACTTTAAACTGATGACAATTTTTCAATCACACACAAAAACTCTACTCTTTTATGTTTTCCTCCCCTACTTTAGCTTACCAATGTTATGAATTATATCTTTTAACTTATATATCCAGTAGCATAGTTCATAGTTGTAGCTATTTTCTTTGCTTTTGTGTTTTAAATTACATACCTGAACTAAGTTATCTATGCACCAAAATTATAGTATTATAGCATTCTGCATTTGTCTATATATTTACCTTTACTCTAAAGCTTTATGTTTTTATGTGCTTTTAATTTTCTATCCAGTGTCTTTTCAATCAAACTTGTAGGATATCCCAATTAGTATGGCCAACTGGACCAGTAGTTATGTATTCTCTCAGCTTTTTTTTCTAATCTGAGAAAGTTTTAATTTTTCCTCTATTTTTGAAGGAGAGTTTTATTGAATACATATTCTTGGTTAACATGTTTTTCTTTCCAGACTGAATATGTTATTCCCCTCTCTTCTGGCCGATAATATTTCTCCTAAGAAAACCACTGATGATTTTGTGAGTGGTCCCAGGTTTATAAGGAGATATTTTTCTCTTGGTGCTTTCAAGAGTCTTCATTTTTGCTCCTTAAATTTGATTATTAAGTGTATGATATGGACCTATTTTGAGGGTGTAAGATTGGAGTCCTTTGAACTTCATGAATTTCAATATACACTTCATTCCTCAGATTTGAGGATTTTTTGGCTATTATCTTTTCAAATAAGTTCTCTGCCTATTACTTCCATAATATATGTGTTGATCTCCTTGATAGTGTTCCACAAATCCCTTATATGTGCTTACTCTTTCATTTTTTTCTTTTCTAGCCTGCTAACATTTAATGACCTGTCTTCAAATTTATTCTTCTGCTTGATCACACAATCTGTTCCACTCCAAAGAAGTTTTATACTCAGTTGCTATATTCTTCAGTTCTAGAATCTATTTCTTTTCTTTCCTCCCAAAAAAGTTTATTTATTTCTATTTTGAAAATTTCATACTTATATGCAGTGCACAGGGTTTTTTTTATCACTTTCATACATGGATACAATGCATTTTGATCACATTCACTCCCCATCACTCTCTCTTGTCCTATTTCTCCTGTGGAATGCCTTCTTCCTGAAAATTACTCCCACTATTACTCTGTGTCTTGATTTGGTGACCCTCTGAGTTTAATTGGGTTTGCTTACAGAACATGGTTTGGAGGTTGTTTTGGAGTTTGTACAACTTAACAGTGGCTATGCCACTGAGGTAAATGACTGACCGCCCCCCCC
>CABHPH010140853.1:26740-55487 GCA_902168325.1 Peromyscus nudipes | reverse complement strand
TTTATTTTTCCTATTGATGCTCTGTGTAGCACAAAACTTAACAGGTCTTATTAATAAAAACAAACATGAAGCCAGGTATTGGGGTGAATGTTGGAAGATCAGCGAAACAGAACAAGCCACAGCTTCCTCACCTTGCCAATTCCTCAGCTGATCCTACTTCCTCAGACTGGAAGCCTCTGAGTCCTCATCCGAAAGAATCTCAGCTGAACGGCTACTCAAAAGCCTAAAAGCTTAACCAGGCCCAAAGCTGATAGTTTCTGGTTTTCACGCCTTATATATCTTTCTGCTTTCTGCCATCACTTCCTGAGATTAAAGGCGTGAGTCACCATGCCTAGCTGTTTGCAGTGTGGCTTTGAACTCACAGAGATCCGGATGAATCTCTGCCTCCCAAGTGATAGGATTAAAGGCGTGTGTGCCACCATTTTCTGGCCTCTGTATCTAGTGGCTGTTCTGTTCTCTGACCCCAGATAAGTTTATTAGGGTGCACAATATTTTGGGGAACATAATACCACCACATAGCTTTATGTGTGTGTGCAGGCATGTATGTACATGTGTGTGTGTGTGTGTGTGCAGCATATGAAGGCAGGTGCTTGGGAGGGCAGAAGTATCAGGTCCCTGGAACCAGAGTTAGAGCCAGCCAAGATGGGCACTGGGGATGGAACTTGGGTCCCCTACAAGAGCAGTACAGGCTCTTCACAGCTGAGCCCTCTCTGCAGCTGGTCAGCATTGTCTCTCACAGCTCTTTTTCTTTTGATGTTACAGTTCTTTGAACTTTCTCTGTGGTGTAGCCAGTGGAGTGTGACTACCTTGACCTCCATTGTAATAAATAAAATTTAAACATTAAGACTAAAGCAGCAGCCGGGCGTTGGTGGCGCACACCTTTAATCCCAGCACTCGGGAGGCAGAGGCAGGTGGATCTCTGTGAGTTCGAGGCCAGCCTGGGCTACCAAGTGAGCTCCAGGAAAGGCGCAAAGCTACACAGAGAAACCCTGTCTCGAAAAACCAAAAAAAAAAAAAAAAAGACTAAAGCAGCAAACACTTGTTTATATTTTGTTTAATAATGAAGTGACAGCCTCCCAGTGTCAATCAAATATTCTGCCAACCATCATTTTAATCACTGTCTTAACCCACCTGAGGGGAAGTCATTTACTAGCCTGTTTATTCGAATAGCCAATATACAACTTAGCAACTACAGACGGGTGGAGAAACCATTAATTTGCATAAATTTTCATAACGATGAATTCACATCTAACTGAATGACCCCAGTGCAAGTTACACAGCCACTAAAGCTGTGTCGAGGATGAATGGTGCTGCTTGAACATCCTGCCATACATTGCTAAGCCAGGCTTTATTGCTGCCTTTAACCTCTACCCTGGTCTCAGATGAGCAGGGAGCAATGCTGTTAACAAGAGCCAGTGGATGTGGGTGCTGCCTCTGTGTGGGTTAGGATGATGGCGTCTGTCATCAGCACTGGGCTGGATGCTGGCACAGCAGAAGTGAGGTAATTCTTTTATATTTGTACTGTCTGAAGTCTTGCTCACTGTCTAGTGATGCTTTCTGTCTGCATGAAACAGTTTTCACAAGGCTACATTTTTCTCTGGTGAAAATGAAATCAGAGGAATATAAGCACATATATTTCAGGTTGACTGATCTATAACACAATCTTGTATTTTTCCCATAAAAAATATAGTCCGTGGATAAGAGCACAAAGAATTGAGAAAATGACTGAATGCTAGGTTAGAGCCTTCAGCTTCCTGTTGGTAATGCTTCTTGTTTCTGCGACAAAATTCCTGGTAAAAGTTATCTCAAGGGAGGAAGGATTTGTCTGGGTCACAGTATGAAGGGACACAGTCATCGTGGGCGACAGGCATGGTGGGGAGGAGTGCAAGGTGACCCGTCTGTCACCCTGAATCCACAGGCAAGAAACACAAAGAAAGGAACAGTGGTACTGGGCCTGGGTTCTCCTTTCATTGGGCCCAGGGAGCCTCTGGGATGGTGCCATCCACATTCAGTGTGGGACTCTCCTTCTCATTCCAAGTTCTCTAGAGACATTTCGTAGGCACACTCAAAGGTGTGTCATAGGTGATTACCAATCCAGTCACATTAATAATAGACGAGCCAGCAGAAGCTTTTGCACACATGAGCTGCTTTAGGGATGTTGAATGTCAATCAGTCTTTCTGGGGCCTCTTTCTTGAGGTTTTAAGCAGCAAGATTGTCTAATTTGCAGTTTATTAATCTTTATACTCATTCACTTTAAAATGAAGAAGAGAGACCTCAACATTTGCATATCCTTTAAGTTAAGAGGGAGCATGGTCACTAGTCATGAGCTTCTGATTGCAGAATATCTTTCAGATACTAAGAGAAAAACACACCTTGCTAGATAGATAGTACACCCAACTCCCAGAATCATAGTCTTTGTACCTTTCTATGTCTTGAATATTTTGTTTTGGGACACAGTGAAGATGTTTCATCTGCAATTAAAATGTCAAAAAACACTAGGTGACACTCTTCTAAAAACAGTTTATGATTGTGACACACAAAGATGCTTACAGCCAGCATAGTGACATGTAGGACACGCATAAGGAACCTCTGTCTCTCACTGGTTTATGATATTGAAAGATCACATATCACAGGGTCTATATGATGTAAATCAATTACCAAGAACTGAATTAGAAGCATGCAGGGCATTTGTGGCTAGATATTGCTACCAACATGCTTGTTTAGTATTGTAGGTGAGCAGAGGGTTTTGTTCATGACAAAGGGTTTTCTTCTGTGAAGTTTCACATTAAAAAAATACGTTTTTATAACGCACTGGTATTAAAAGGGAGTGATGGAACAAGAAGGGTTAAACTGGGGTGGTAGAGTGGAAGGTGAAGTGGTTGAGGAAGTATGGGGAGAGACAAATAACATTTTAAAGACTTTTGGAAAAGAAAGAAGGAAACCTACTATTGTAGAAGCTTCCTAAACACATACAATATAGAGTTAAAGCAGAGTTTCCGTAACAGGTCAACAGTACCCCTACTAAATAAACACTGGAAGCTAAAAAATAAAAGGTCCAATGACAGGACTGAATTACTTCTTTTGCATTTGTTGGGCAGTAAGGTACCACAGACCCCCAAACATCACAGGCTTTAGCCATTGCTCTTGGGTATCCCCCAGAAATTGATGGTAAAACCCTGTTGCTGAAGATACCACATACTTGATTCATAGAACACAGAGAACTCAAACTGGTTCTGCCCTGGAAGTTTCATTGCTACTGGCTAGTTATCACAGTGCTGGAAAGTGCTATGCATGCTATCACAAGAGAAAAATGACCATTAGTCACACCCAGCTGTGAACTCTGTGTGCTGCAATAATGATTGGCCTGGAAAGGCACACCTACATGTGCAATAGCGCATGACAATCCTTTGAGCAACCAACTACTTTCTAATTGGATAAAGTTCTGCAAAAGGTGACACCAATACATGGATTGTTGGCTTTAAGATATGGCTAGACAGATCACAGACTCTAGGAGAGAAACAGCTACTGTTTTGCTAGGTGGGAAGAGTATTAAAATGACTCCTAATGACTTACTGTTCTATCTATAGGTCAATGAAGTTTGATCCTCATCTCAGAAACTCCAATAGAGACTGCAGAATGCTCAACCTTAAAGGGAGTATATGGGCCTCCTCCCCTGCTCCCAAGGCTCAGGGATCATTGCAGATGAGAGGGAAGGAGGTCTGCAAGGCAGAAGTTGGGAATGACTCCAAGGAAACCCTTGGACACAGCAGGGGAGCTGCACACGTATGAACTAAACAGCAGTTACAAAAGCCCCTGTGAAACTTGCACAAGTCCAAGCCAGTCCAAATCCCATCATGGAGAGGGGACCTGGGTCCACAATCCCATCCCACGCCGTGGAGTTGTTGGTAATTATGAGCTGCTGGGAGCGGGAGAGACAATAGTCTAAGCCCCTTCAGTGGAAAGCCGCACATCCAAGAATATTTGGGTTGCACAAATTGGTCTTTGGATTTGTTTTTTTTTTTTTTTTAAATAGGACACAAAGTTGAGTAGATAGGGAAGTTGAAGGGATGAATCTGGAAAGAGTTGGGGGAGGGGATGAATATGATCAAAACACATTGTGTGACACTCTCAAAGAACTAATAAAAATATTTAAAGGAAAAAAAGATATGTTTTAAAAAAATCATTTATCTTACCACAGGCTGCCAATTCTACATAAACAGTTTCTAGGAATGAAATCTTATTCATTCTAGCTGCTTTCCAGGTTTTAAACTTGGATCTTTTTATCATGTGTATTTATCTGTAAATGTCAGAGCTTGGGCTGCTAGATCAGGGTGTGGTCCAACTTTACCAAACTGCTTTCTAGAACTACAGTTCCTAAGCCACCAGCCCATCAGGAGGACACTCCTCAGCCTGCATGCTTGTCTTTGCTCCATGAGGCAAGAGAACCACACACCCATGTGGGAAGCCTAGGGCTCCCAGTGGTCTCTCTACTCACACATCATTCAGCTCAAGATCTATCATCCCTCTCAACATCATTAAGATCCTAATATGTCCTGTAGTCAATCTTGTTCATTTTCATCCATTTCTTTACCATAAAACCACCAGCCCCCATCTCAAGGGTCTACCCAAGAAAAACAGGAAACAGCATCATTTATACCCACAGGAAATTTTTTTCACCATGAGAAGTTATAATCTGATTATTCCTTATACAAAATAAGCTTCAAATCACATTTAAGTGACAAATATGTAAATATCAAGTATATGTAATAGTCTTTTGAAAAGCACACACCCAAAAACATTAACTGTCAAACAGCCTTGGCACAGTCTTCCTTCTGGAGAGATGACACCCCTGTGTCATGTCGTTGGCCTGGGAATGCTGCAGTCTGCCTGTGTGGAAGAGGAAGACAGTGTGTTGACGATTCCTACCCTGTGTATGCTGAGGTGAGTGTGGATAGTTGTACCTCAGTTTATAACAACAACAAGAACAACAAAAATTGATTAAAATCTACAGATACGTTGAAAAATTTATGAACAGAAAAAAATGTTTATAAGACAAAGACATAAAAAACAGTATTTTTACAATCCTTTCCCCTCTCTTCTACAGAATTCCCTGAGCTCAGCCTGATGTTTGGCTGTGGGTCTGCATTTGTTGTCTCCATCGGGTGCTGGATGGAGCCTTTCTGATGACAATTGGACTGGGCACCAACCCATGTGCACAGCACAATACTGTTAGGCATTGATATTTTTTCCTTCAGTCATGTTTAGTTGTATCCCAGCTCCCTGGGTCATCTAGCCTGTGGCTCCTGGTGCTCCAGGCAGTGTCAGGGGTGGGTTTAGGGGTGAGCTCTCCCGGCATGGGTTTTGGATTAGATTGGTCATTAGTTGGCCATTCCCTCAATCTGTAGGCCACCCTTACCCCAGCACATCCCACAGGCAGGACAGATTGTAGGTGGAAGGTTATGTGGCTGGGTTGGTTTCCCACTCCCTCCACTTGAAATCTTACCTGGTCACAGGAGATGGCCAGTTCAGGCTACACATCCGATATTGCTAGGAGTCTTAGCTAGGGTCATCCTTGTAGATTCCTGGGAGACTTCCTTGTGCCAGGTTTTTCCTGACCCTGAAATGTACTCCCTTTCCAGTAGTCTCTTTCAGCACTCTCCCCCTCCACCCCTCCAACTTGATCACTCATCAAGAAGAACACAAGAAAACTCACGAAATCAACTACCCCAGGCTCATAGGCTCTCACAGAGACTGAACCGACAACCAGGGAGCCTGCATGGGACTGGCCTAGGCACTCTTCATATATGTTACAATTGTGTAGCTTGGTCCTCTTGTGGGACTCCAAACAATGGGAATAAAGGCTGTCTAGGACTCTTTTACTGGCTTTTGGGACCCTACTCCTCATACTGGGTCGTCATGCCCAGCCTTAATGTGTGGGGAGGTACTTAGTCTTACTGCAACTTGATATGTCATGTTTTGTTGATATCCAAGGGAGAGCTGCCCTTTCCTAAACAGAAACAGAGGAAGGGTGATTGGGGAGGGTGGAAACAGAGTGGGGCTAGGGGGAGGTACTAGGAGGAGAGGAGAGAGGGGAAATTGCAACCAGGATGTAAAATATATGAATAAATAAATTTATTACAAAATTAAAAAGACAGTATTTTTGCATAAACATTCAGAGTGTGTTTTGAGGACTGCTATTTCAAGTGTAGAGCCTAAAGTCAACTTCATAACTTGAAGATACCGTGTTTATAAAGTTTGCAATAACAGACAACATCCATGAGCAGTGGACCTGGACTAGAGCCTAGGTGTCTTTTAGGCTCAGCCATTAGGCCTACAATGCTCATGCATTTAAGAGAGTTCTTAAGCATGCATTCTTAAGAACATATTCCCAGCAATTCACAGCAGTACCTACATGTAAAAAATACACATGCATAGACATACACAGGGGTATACATCTATATTGATCATAAATATAAATAATAGAATAATCCTCAATGGCCACTTAGCTTTTTCACTCACTTTCATTTTTTTTTAAATCTGATAGGCACTAGATAAAACTGATATATCCTTTATTTTCAAGTGCCTTCTTTGTAGAAGAGGATTAAAGGGAACGTGGTGAGGAGATTAAGCAAATGAATATTTTGCCCAATATACATATTTAAAAGTTAGGAAGGTAGAAACTAAACTCAAATGCTACCCATCTTATGCCAATGGTTTAGCCAAGAACCTCTTACAATGTTCATGTTCCAGTACTGAATTGTAAGTATGCTGTTGACCGTGCCAGAGGAATGGCCCAGGCCAGATTTGCATAGGGAAGGGATTATCCTTTTTCTCCTCGTCACACCTGTTTCTCTGCAAGTGATAGCATGAAACTCGCAGGCTCATTTTTTCACAGCAGGCTGGGTGGGTCCCTGTGAGTTAGGTCTAAGGTCTACCACTGTTCTTTATCTTAGCCATTCTCCCTTAGATTTTGAAGATGATTATTTTGGTCTTTTCCAGCTCACTGCTATAGTCATCCATCACATGCATGCTGCCTGTGTTTTCACCTCATCACCACCAAACAGAGGGTCAGCTTCTCCAAAGTCAAATGATGAAGATGGCTGTCTCTGAGTGTGCACAGATCCCGTCATGGACAAGTGTGGGACACAATGGGTGATCTCCAAGTCCTTGCTGGCCTTTCACAGGACATAAACCTCCAGGAGAAAATTCCGGGAGTAGGCATGTCTGGACACTGAGGGTAAACATTTCTTATGTGAGTCCATTTAAGGTTTTGCTAATTTCTCTTACTGAAGAAGCAGCTTGCTCAGCATGCAGGCTATGAAACTGGTCCAGAATTTTTCAAAGAAGAATTTAGAGACAGATGATAGTAAACACACTATAATGACCTTGTTTTGTTTTATTGTATGAGACCAAGATTATGCCCAAGACCCCACTGGTGGCCTGGAGTAAAAACAGGCTTGTCCCCAAGTCTCTCTGGGCATAGATCTTGGTCTTATTCCTGGGACTAAATTCTACCACAGGATAGGCAGAATCAGTGAGCAGAGATTCCATTCTGGGCTGTGAGTGGGAGGTACAGGGTGTCTATGATACACTTTCTATGAGAGTGTATCAGTTACAGCACAAGAAATCCTTGTGGATGCACTGAATGAAGCAAGGAAAGGAAGGAGAAGTATTTTTAAACAGCATAATGAGAAAGAAGAGGAGAGTCCTGAAAAACAACAACAACAACAACAACAACAACAACAACAACAAAACCAGCACGAACAGGAGCCAAAAAAAAGTTGCTTCAGTTCCTAATTCCAGATTCCTGCCTAACTTCCCTCAATAAGCTAATAAGCTTGTTCTTCCCTAATTTGTTTTTGGTCAGCGTGTTTATTGAACATAAAAGCAAATTAAGACATGCCCTGTTTGTCTCTCTCTCTCTCTCTCTCTCTCCACATGTGTGTGTATGTGTGTGTGCGTGTTTCTCTCTCTCTCATGAGATAGTTTTCATAGCTACATGGAAATAATGGGGTTTTCTTTTATGTAAGGCTTACCGGATTAATATAGATGAGGGCTGAATAAGCTGAAGATGAGTGAAATAAGAGTTTATGTTCACATAAAGACAAGAGAGCAAGCAAACCTGGGGGAAACAGTTGTCTTTTTCTAGGTGATTTGCTGAATACATTTTTCATATCATGCAGCCAAGGCATTCATTAGAAAGACTGATCTATTATAACCCGGGACATTAGAGACTTGGGACATGGAATTAGGGTTTGTTGATGATTCAATGGCCATGTACAATGAGCTTCAAGACAGCTATAAGACTTTGATTCCGTTTGAGTGAATGTGGTTCTCTATGTCCCATTGACAATAACTAAATTGGAAGGGTTGATGTTAAAACAGATAATAATAGCAAGCAATGATCTTTGTTTCTGCTCTTCAAAGAAATCACAGAGAAGTATCAAGTTCCTAGAGTTTGTGCCTACAAAGCTGCTGCCTGACTTACTGCTTCTAAATCTCACTGTGTGTGTGCCGCCCACTCATATCTAATACATCTCTTTGTTTGAAGAGTCAGCGTCGTCACGGAATTCATATTCCATCAAGTGGCTCTTCTATTTTTATGTAAGGAGTGTATTGCTTTGAGAATCATGAATTTAACGTTATGGCAGCTTTCTTCAAATTCATCTCCTTAAAAGGAAAAAAAGCAACTGCCTGCAAATAGTCCGTTAGTTTTGGGCGTTTCTCCAGTGTTGACAGAGTAAAAAGTATGTTGATTGATAATTGTCAACATCAAGAACGCAATTCACATCAGCTCCTACAAACAAAGTTGTACTGACTGTTTTGGATAATTCCAGTTTTACTGGCTGATGAAAATGTCCTTTCTAGTTGTAAGACTATACACAACTGTATGAATAACTTTTGGGAAAGGGGTTAAGCCATCATAATTTAGGTTCTGTCACAGCTGTGTGAGCTTTGTGTGAGCCTCCTCTGTTTATCTAAGCTGTCCCCTGGGCTCTCTAGATGGCTTCAGTTGTCCTGTCTGGTTTCAACATTCAAATCTCCTTTTTTCCCCCAGTAGATTTTTTTTATATTGTTGTTATTTTTCCAGTAGCCAGTTAAAGGGATGACTTAAAAGGCAGTTGCATTTTTTTTTGGATCTTCTCCTTTACAAGCTATTTCCCAGACAATATTAAAATACTAATTTCTCAAAAGGAAATTGATTTGGTATTAAGTTCTTTATCTCTAATATGTTCTAATAAACAACCATACTTCTGTCTTACCCATCTATGTATTTATCCATCAGTCATCCATTTGTCAATAATCTATCATCTATCTATCTATCTGTCACCTCTATCTACCTATCTATCCATCATCTATCTATCTATCATCTGTCTATCTATCTATCTATCTATCTATCTATCTATCTATCTATCTACCTATCTATCTACCTATCTATTTTGTATCTGTTGCATATCAATCATCATTTATCTCTATCATAAACCTATATCTATCATCTATAACCGTCAATCATCTAGCTACATAAAACATCTGTCAGCCATGTCTATCATCTATATCTATTTATCATCTCTCTACCTATTTCAGATTCGAAGGCCAGCAGTGTTTTACTGTCCCACTTACTCTATTGATAGTCAGACACCAGTTAGAGGGAATATCCCTTAAACAAGAACAGTTTTGATTTGGAAAATTTACAATCAGTTTTGATTGTCCCATGCTGTGCATAGTGATGCTCCTTGCCTGGGAGGCTCTTCATCCTCTTTCTTCACTGCTTAAACACTCAAACCATCACACAGTCCTGGGCAAGTCTACTCTGCCTACAAGAAGCTAATACACTGAGCTTCCACAAGCAATACTATGTCAGACACACATGATATAAAGAGATCTGGTGATATATTGTGTACCCTAATAAACTTGCCTGAGGATCAGAGGACAGAGTCAGCCACTAGATTAGACACAGAGGCCAGACAGTGGTGGCACACACATCCTTAATCCTATCACTCAGGAGGCAGAGATCTGTCTGGATCTCTGTGAGTTCAAGGCCACACTGGAAACAGAGCCAGGCAGTGGTGACACATACCTTTAATTCTAGTACTGGAAAGCACACATGCCTTTAATCCCAGGAAGTGATGTCTGGGCAGAGAAAGGTATATAAGGTGTGAGGAAACAGGAACTCACTCTCTTTAGGCTAAGAATTTCATAGAGGTAAGAACTAGTACCTGTCTGCTCTGCTTCTCTGATCTTTCAGCTTTCACCCAATATCTGGCTCTGGGTTTTTTTTAATTAAAAGACCATCTAAGATTCGAACAACAAAGAGGCACCAGAGAAAAAGGTCCATGTATGAGGACATGTCGGGCTGCCTTCCTAGTGAGTAGGCACTTGTGTTCTGCAAATGAGAAGTAGCAACTCTCCTCACTGCCACATGAACTGACTCTCTTTCTCAGAATAAAGAAAGTTTAGCAACACTTTCTTAGAGATAGTTCTGAAGGCACTTTTATAAATTTGTTAATACAATGAACTGAGTCTTTTTATTCCATATTTATGGTAGTAAATCATTCTTTAAATGTTCAAATGCAACCTATTCATAGGTTAATGGGTATGGTATAATAACCAACAAAGAGTCAAGTAAAGAGTACTTTCTTGAGGAAGTAACACAAAATTCAGAATGTAAAATAAACTAGGAAAGGTACATGTATTGGTCATCTTTCTGCTGCTGTGCACAAATAGTTGATACAAACCCGGAAAAATTCTAGAGAACTAGATATTAATACAAATATTAACTAAAATGCATTTGTAAGGAAAACTACAGATGCTTGGTTTAGAGAAAATGATGGAGAAGTCATTATAACTACCAATGCTCGGAGTAGTCATTACAACTACGGTGATTATGCTAAATTAGCTTACAAAATTGGTATTAATATAGTAAAAACTAGAGTTTGGGGCCTTGCCTTGCAAATGTGAGAGCCCTAGTTCAGTCTCCACTATTGTGTTCCTGCCTCACCCTCTCTTGACGATGGAAATGCTCATGAGTGGGTCGATCTTTCTCTTTCTGTTAAGTGTGCAGTATTTACATTTACAAATGGATTTACATTTACAAATGCAAGACTATTAAATACATGTGTCAGGTAAGTATTTGAATGTATACTATGTAAGTATAAGTTTGATTCTTGCCATTCCATATATCATCCAAAACATAGGCTATTTATTAAACGTTATGCGAGCCACATTTGTTTTGTTGATGTGGAGTGAAGTACAGACAATCTAGGTGACATTGTGTGGGTGATAGGAAGCCTCTCTTGCTAACAAACCTTCTTGTCCCTTGGTACAGGTCCAAACCAAGTGTGACTTTACAAGCAGGATCATCCATGACACTTGCGGTGTTCACAATCCCACCCTTAATTCCACTTATACCTTTGTTTAACTGCATCAAGGCAGGCCAAGCATTTCAAAGCTTCCCTGTGTATTTTTCTCCCATTTGCATAATACACGTGCAAAGAAAACCTCATTGCTCCAAGCATATTATTAAATATTGTTCATGGTCATATTTCTAAATCTCTACAAGGCCCTAGTCACCTAAGAGCTGTGTTCTGAGTCAGGGACATTTGTTACATGGTCATTATGACCGGGAGAAATCCTGTCTTTTGCTCTCTAGTTCATTAGATGTCAGATGATGATAACAGGGGAGTGCAGCACAAAATACATTTCTGTAAAGAAAGCATCCATTTTCCAACCGGCAGCTCTGCCTCTGTGCTCGGTGAATTCAGCCCACTTTCTTTTAGCCAAAAAGCTCGCGTATTTTACACGGCTCTATGATTGAGTCTCGCATATGTGAAGGGCATTCACAGGGGGATGATCTTTGTGTGGAGGGGTCTTCTCTTTTTAATCACCCTTTCTGAGAGCTTAAATTTCCTCAGCTGCATGCTGCCATAGAAAGTAATTAAATTCAATAGTCACTGCCCTTAATTTATGGCCACAGCAGGAAATAATCATATCTAAAGTAAAAGCCACAGTATTTAAAGGGAGATGTGTGCTATTACAGCATGTCCCCAGTAAAGGCAGGCTTTCACCAGGACCACATTGAAGGGGTTTTTATTTTTACTCCTGTCCATTTTTATCTTTATTGGAAATCTCACTGAACTCTTGACTAGTTAGTAGGATGACTTCCTATTATCCAGTTTTGTTGAGCCTTAAGATGATGTTTTTTCAAAGCGTCTATCTTTTGCATTGACATCTCTGTCTGACCTACATTTAAGAGAGGCATTAATTTCCCTTTTAGAATCTTACGAGATATTGATTTTCATTGGACCTTGAATCCTCATGCCTCATGCTTAAAATCAAGGCCCAGGTGTATAGAGGCACTGACGGTTTGTGAAGTACCAGGGTACTCTGGGGGATCACCAGCATTTCTGAATCAGATTGTATGTAATTTTCCTTACATGAAACCTAAATGGAATCACTTCATCTCTGAAAAATGCTTAGCTGTTCTTGTGTCTGAAAATAAAATTAAACAGTATATTTTCAAGAAAGTAAAGATTTCTCTAGAAAGGAGCCCATGAAGTGGAGAAAGAGGTATTGAGGAAAGAGGAAGGAATAAGATATAAGAGAGAGGAAAGCAGAAAGGAGGGGTATGGGGTGTGGAAAATACAAAGGAGTTAGAGGGGAGAAAAATCAGCAAAAATGAATTCTGGAGACTGGAGAAATGACTCAGCAGTTAAAAGCACTTGCAGAAAATCTGGCTTTGATTCCTAGCACCCACATGGCAGCTCACAACTGTCTATAACTCCAATTCCAGAGGATTTGGTGTCCTTTTCTGGCACCCACTGGCACCAGGCATGTAGTTGGTACACAAACCTATAAGCAGGCAAAACACCCATACACATAATTTTTTAATTAAACAAATTTTATTTGATAATGCAATGTGCATGCAAGAGGGTTCAGAAACCGTTTGATAGCTATGGATTTGACCCGATGGCCTAAGCTGGTTTAACAAGGCTGGGTAGGTACCTCAGAATGGATGCTCACTCAGGCCAGTCAGGGCAGACCCAGGAAAAAGTACTTGCTCAGTCAAGTTTAGATGTAGTAAATGCTAAAAACAAACTCATTTCCAATTGCTTAAGAGTGATTAACTGTTTTCTCAAGGCAAGCAGTTAAAACTGTCTTAAGATTTGTATTAAGTGTGCCTGACTTTTCAAAATGAAATTTTCAATCTAAGTTTTCTAAATAAAAAATAAAACTTAATAAGGTATTAGAATATTATTAGGAGAGAGAGAGGCTCACACATGTCTCCAGGGGTAGTTTGCGCGCTGGGCGGCCGGAAGAAGCAGTTGGGTGCCATTATGGTGAACAAATGTGTGGAGGGGTGCAGCAGGAATAGAGAGGCAGAGAGGTTCGTGTCCTGTGTAGAGGTGAGAGTGGTGAGGAATGGGCTGAGGTGAGAGGCTGCGTGCCATTTGGGGCCACAGCAACGTCTGGTCCTGGGAGGCTGCCAGGGGCCATGTCTGAGTCCACAGCCCTGCCATAGTCTGTGTTGATATCCAAGGCATCTGTTGCTATTGAGGATAGGGTGGGTGCCTGGGGTTGTTGTCGGAGGGCAACCTTGCAGCCAGGGTGACATCAATTTGAAAGGCCTGTGCAGTCACTGGGCCTTAGTGACATCTGGGCCTTAGAGGCTGCTGAGGACAATGTTTAGGTTCATGGTCCTACTGCAGCCAGGATCTGTGTTGATGTCCATTGCCTGCATTCCCACCAAAGGCCACAAGGATGCCTAGCTTTCAGGTGGCCACCTGTGACCACGTTGGGGTCTGAGGGACGTGCAGTTGCTGAGGCCATACCGACCTGTGTGGCTTGTGCCCCCTATGGCTGTAGAGGTGTCTGGGCTGGGCTGCTGCTGATGACCATGGTCCTGCCACAGCTGGGATCTGTGTTCATATCCATTGCCTATGTTATTACAGGGACCCAAGCGAACAATGAGTTGAAGTACAAGGGCTTCACTGAGCTGTCCCTCCCCTCACTAGCTCCAGGAGAGCCACGCCCCCACCAGAGAACTAACCCGGTCTCTCACTGGCCTTGGGATGGCCAACTGGACTGTCCCAGCACAGGAAAACTGGCCCTACCCCTAACAGGAGAGTTGCCCCCCTCTCAGTTGGGAAAGATGACCCCAGAGGTTTGCGAGGGCTGGCCCCGCCCCTCACCTGAGGGGAGTGGTCCCAGTGGCCTGGACTGATCAGTTCAGCAGCCAGTGTACACATCCAGGGCTTTGAGATGGCACCCCCTCCCACCCCATCTGTGACCTGCTGGAGTATGTAAAGGGACTGGCCCTGCAGAACAATGGCACGTGGTCTACACATCTTAGGGCAACAGGAGAATGTAGCTAGAGTTTTCTCCAGTCCTGCTTGGCCCACGGTCAGGACAAATCTCTCTCACCCTCCAGTCCCACAGTTGCTCAGACCCAACCGAGTAAACACACAGAGACTTATATTGTTTACAAACTGTATGACTGCAGCAGGCTTCTTGTTATCTAGTTCTTATATCTTAAATTAACCCATATCTATTAGTCTATAAGTTGCCACGTGGCTCGTGGCTTACTGGTACCTTACATCTCGCTTTTCATGGTAGCAGCTGGCAGCATCTCTCTGCCTCAGCCTTCCACTTCCCAGAATTCTCCTCTCCCCTTGTCCTGCCTATATTTCCTGCCTGGCTACTGGCCAATCAGTGTTTTATTTATTAACCAATCAGAGCAACACATTTAACATACAGAACATCCCACAGCACTTCCGCTTTTCTTTTTTTTCAAAAAGGAAGGTTTTAACTTTCACATAGGAAAATTACAGATAACAGAACAACTATCAAGCAAGAATTACAGTTACACTATCTAGTCTATTTATAATATCTAGTCTATTTGTATTTGGCAAAATTAAAGAAGATATCCTATCTATCCTATATTTATAAGTCCAGGAGTTTCTGTGGGCATCCAATATTGATGGTGTGCCGGAGATCAGAGGCCTTGAACCCGACCAACAACACATTACATAATGAAGGAATTCTGTTTGGGCATAAGGGTATACTGCATGTTACAGAGCTGCTCCCAATGCCACTAAGATAAATGAAGAGGCCATGGAGAGGCAAAGACAGAGGAGCAAAGTGTTTGGGTTTTTTCTCTTTTGTTTTGTTTGTTTGTTTTTAATTGAAATTGGTGTTCTTATTTGCATTTTAAAAATTATTATTTGCTTCTTTATCTTTATCTTATTTTTATTATTTCTTTGTTAATCTTCCTTTGGGGGGATATTACAAGGGTGGGGGTGAATACAGAGGGACTGAGAGATGGGTAGAATTGGAGTGCATGATGTGAAATTCCCAAAGAATCAAGTAAAATGAAAAGAATATCATTAAGAGATGATAATTAACACTTTCTTTTCTATGGCTTCTTACATATTTGTTCAAAGTAAGTGAAATTATTTTAGAAAAATGTTATTTATTTGACCTTTAGTTAATGGAAATAGAGGGTGAAGTTCTGATTTAGTCCTTGGTTTTTGAAAATTGTCAGAATTTGCTTTGTGGAGGTCACTATTGCTCCATAGAGAGGGACAGGCAAGTCCCCATCTTCACAAACCCCTTCCTGGAGTGTGGACTTAGAAATTGACAACACAAAACTTGTTTCCTGTGTTAGGTGTTTTATATCTTATGGAGCCTTCTATGTGCACATGTGGAATGAAACCAGTGGGGCATCATGATGTCTGAAAGTCCAAAACCCCCACTCTTAACACACCGGCAGATGTTAATACTGTTTAATGTCAGAATTCCTTTAGAAGATGTACTTTTGATATATTTTCCTCGAGCAAGCTTGAATACCCACAGTTAGTTATGGGAACTTTGTATTCTCATCCACTGCATAGTGTTTGCACAGATGAGTGGCAATTATGGTCAAATCAGTAAAAACAATAACGCAAATCATTATGTCGTAATATATGAGGTAAAAGTTCATGCAATGCCATGTCAGGAGTTCCTTTGTCCTTAGAGATAATTGAAATGCTACTTAAGAAGTAATATTTTTGTTAATTCATTATCAGCGTTTTCATGTATGCTTCATCTTCCATTATAGAATAAATAATCATCCAATGAGGAAGGATGAGAATGTTAAAAATTTGATATTCATCATTTAAGAACAAAGGTGAGTGAGAGCCCAGATGATTGGTGTATTTTGAAAGCTAAATTTAGACACTTTGATGAGATGACTGCATTCAGTTGTCAGACACACGGCTTGTGAACACTGATAGATATTCCTGTAGTCACACACAACATCTTTCAAAGCAGAGGCACTTTGTATGTGGTAACTCAAGTCTGGTCATGAACATAAAAATCTCCATTTCTGACAGCACTTGAAGTTATGATATGAGAAAATCTTAGCATGCCCTGTAGTATATCTATAAGTATTTGCAAGCAATTTATTACTCATGGAAGGATATCATTTTGAGGGTGAAGTTATGGTACTTCCCAGAATGCATTACAAACTCTCCTAAAGGACATTATTTCTCAAAGCCCATAAACCCATGTGTTTTGTTTGTAGCTCTGAAAAGTTGTTGGTTTTTTTGTTTGTTTGTTTGTTTGTTTGTTTTTTCCAAGACAGGGTTTCTCTGTGTAGCTTTGTGCCATTCTTGGAACTCACTCTGTAGCCCAGGCTGGTCTTGAACTAGCAGAGATCTGCCTGCCTCTGCCTCCTGAGTGCTGGGATTGGTGTGTTTTTCAACAAGGAAAGCACATAGAGGGTCTGCCAGATAACTGAGTGGGAAAAGGCTCATGGGGCCAAGCTCGACAACCTGAGTTGAGTCCTGGGACCCTAACGGTGGAAGGAGAGGCCCCACTCCTGCAAATAGCCTTTGACAGTGGTATACATGCCCCCCATGCACATGTGTGTGTACACACACATACACACAAATAATACACAAATGTAAAGAGAATCTCAAAGTTCATTTTAAAAACAAAATATGAAGATGTGGTCATATTTCACTATTATTTTTTTCTTTCCATACCATCTATTCTTTAAGGGAACTGGCCATTAAAATGAAGCAAGCTGGAAATTTTTTAGCTCTCAGACAATATGACTTACAGCTTATCTAAAAGTATTTTTGTTGTAGAATATTATTTTAAGGTGTGCTACTTTTGTTTGTATGGCATTTGTTTAACTGTGAAGCTGTGCTATTTACTGTGCCTGTCTAAAACACCAGATGGTATAATAAATTGCTGAACAGCCAATAGAAAGGCAGAACAAAGAATAGGCAGGGCTGGCAGGCAGAGAGTATATATAGAAGGAGAAATCTGGGAGGAAAAAAAAGAAGGAGCCAGAGAAGAAAGAGGACACCAGGGGCCAACCACCCAGCCAACCATGGAGTAAGAAAGAAAGATATACAAAAGTAGTAAAAGGAAAAAGCCAAGAGACAAAAGGTACACAGGTTGATTTAGGTTAAGAAAAGCTGACAAGAAACAAGCCAAGCTAACGCCAGATGTTTATAATTAAGAATAAGCCTCCTTATGATTTATTGGGAGCTGGGTGGTGGGCCCCCCAAAAGAGCAAAGAGTCAAAGAGCAAAAAACAACCAACAACATACTTACTCCAAATGAGTTCTTATGTTGAATTATAACATCATGGTGAATAGAGAGAATATAACTTTTTAGTCTTTCTTTTTAGAAAAAGAAAACTGTTTTCAGTTATGTATGTAGTAAGATTTGCTTGGTATGATGGCATTGAAGTGCTGGGATGAATCTAGAGCAGTGGTTCTCAACCTTTCTAATGCTGTGACCCTTTAACAGTTCTTCATTGCTACTTCGTAACTGTCATTTTGCTACTGTTATTAATTGTAAATATCTGATAAGCAGGATAGCTGATAGGCGACCTGCAAAGGCATTGCAACCCACAGGTTGAGAACTGCTGATCTGGAGCATGGTGTTTCATTTTGACATCCTGACTTCTCAGTAGATCATTTTACATCTTCCTAGTGTCAGCATACATTCTTTTATTCCATGTTTTATGTCTGTAATAATATATGCTTTTCTGCGGAATAACTGATTTCTAATCTATAATCATGGGAACACCACAGAGGTCTCTCACAAAGATTTGAGCAACACAAAATCTGTAACAGTGAGAAATTATAAGTGTGAAGTTGTAAACTAATTTTTTGGCACACAGTTATGGGAAAATGAGAATTCTCTGTGCTAAATTACCGTGTATAATTTGTTAAGGTTCTCTGTAATGAGAAACACTTTCATTTCATATATGCAACTGTGATCATTTTAACATTGATAAATTTGATAATTTTGTATTGATCTTTATTCATTCAGTTAGTGATCAGTATTCTCCTTGTTATTCCTTTAGAAAGCTGGCAATCCCTTGGGTAGATGAGCGTCATCTAAAACATTACCGTGTAAACTGGCACAGGTCCCAATCCTTTGCATACACAAGCTCTGCTTCGTTGAAGCAGAAATATTTGCTCATAACCATAACATGTTGCCATCGTATTGCAGAGGAAGACAAAACAAGTCAGTGTTTGTTATCAGTCAAAGCTGCCATACAGTGAACATCTTTTAAACAAGAATTTAGGAATCAAGGCCAGTGTTTTGTGTGGAGCTGACCAGAGAGGGTGAAAACACCCACGACAGACCCATCCAAACATGCAATACGAACTGAGCACCTCATCTAGTTACTAAATACATTTAGGACGGTGCAGTGCTGGCTGCTGTTGAGAGAGACTGCTGTGAATTGAGTTTAGAGAGAATGACATACAATATCAGCAAGCCAAGAATCCTAACACGGTTGCAAGCAAGAGCACACTGGATGCAGGTCTCAAAGTAATATGTTCCTGGTGGAAAGGCACGTGGTGTGTCTTCCTTTCAGACTTCTTTATTTGATTTCTGGTAGACTAGACTGGTTCAATACTGCCCTGTTTCCTAAAGTGATGCTTTTTACTATGGGGTGTTGCTCAGATGGTTTGGTTGGTTGGTTGGTTGGTTGGTTGGGTTTTGTTTGTTTGCTTGTTTGTTTTTTCAGATGGGGTCTTATGTCTCCTAGGCTTGCCGCCAACTAATATCCTTGAATGTGATGTTGGTGAGCCTACCCCCCAACCCCCAGGGCTGGCATTGCAGAAGTAAGCCTTGAAAACTAATTTATGCAAGGCTGGGGATGGAGGGCTTTAAGCACCCTTACTGATGTAACTTCAGCTCTAAGTTATTCTTTTTTTAAGATTGATGTTTAGCATCTCATCTATGTGTGTGTGTGTGTGTGTGTGTGTGTGTGTGTGTGTGTGTGTGTGTGCCTGTGCATGTGAGAATAGGTGCCTGTGGAGGTCAGAAGAGGGTGTTAGATCAACTGCTCTTAACCACTGAACCATCTCTCCAGCCTCCATCTCCAGTACCAGACAATTTTTTTTTTCAAGACAGTGTCCCCCTGTGTAGCCCTGGCTCTCCTGAAACTTCCTTTGTAGACAAGGCTGGCCTCAAACTCACTGACATCTGCCTGCCTCTGCCTCCTGAGTACTGGGATTAAAGGCATGTGCCACCACTGCTGGGCTACCAGACTTATTCTTACAGTAAGGATCTTCTGTGTTCTCACCCCAGGCTTGACTGTTCACTAAGGCTGTCCCTACAATCTCTTTTCTGAAAAATTCATGTTTCACCTACAGCTCCTCAGCTCTTCACTGGTTATCCTGGCTGGGGTCTTGGAGACCACTCTGGGTATGTCCTTTCAGAAGTAGAACAGTGGCTCATGTGAACATCTGGTGTGTCTGTTGACAAATGCCTCCTTTTCAGGGCTTTGACTCCTGGGAACATATCTCCCTGGCAGAGTGCCTGCAGTTTTCTCTTGGGTTGGCCAGGCCAGTGCTCATCTCGGCTGTATTTGCCTGCACCATCCTTACTTAGCTCATGCCCTGAGGAAGAAACCTCTCACCCTGAGTTCTCAAATTCAGGATGCAGGACCTCCTGAGCCAGGCTTGTGGGAAAGGCCTACAATCCCTTCCAGTCATACTGAATACATTTTATTCATCTTGCCTGTTTTCAGAGAACCATTAATTCTTTGCTCTAAGCTAATTTGTGAGTGCCAAAATTAGATGGTATTTGTAAATAAATTTTAAATACGATGTGTGAACTTCCTGAAATTGGAATGGATTTCATTGAAGTTGCATTTGAATTGGGGTAAAATATAAACATGGATCATGCTAGCTTATCACAGCAAATAGCACTGAGGAGGACTAATACAATGTGGTTCTTTGAGCTTTCTCCACAGAGAGTATGTGTGGGTCACTGCACTTGTTAGTAAGCTTCGTCCACTCTGTTTCCTGCTTAGAAAGGATTCATGTCAAGAAATAACAGTGTCCTTGATAAAGTGTTTACTGAGCTTAATAATTAACTGACACCATCTGGTTTTATAGGTACATGTTCAAGTCATCTGTAAGTAAGAGTGTCACTATCCATCTAGGCTTTGGGTCTTTTGTTGTGTTTTGTATTACTGAATTTATTGTATTTTATTTTGCTGTTTCCTTCTTAGGGCTCTTGCCAATACTTCTAGCCCTGTGTGTTTACCCCGTTCTCAAAAAGGATCTGATCTCTGCTCAGAAGGGTCACCACCTCCTGTAAATCCAGCTTCTTTGGACCTGATGCCCTCTTCTGGCCTCCACAGCAACCTGCACTCATGTACACATACCCATGCATGAATACACAGAATTAAAAATAAAAATAAATTTGTAAATAAAAAATAATATTTTCTGTCACCAAAGAAAAACCTAAATTAAAGAAAATTATCTTCTTTTCCTGATACTGTGATTAAATTTGAAGCAAAACTACATGAATCAAAACATTGTGACTCCATTTATTTTTTCCTGGTCTGACAATAACGTGAACTATTTTTGTTTGTTGGTTCTGTGCTTGTCTGTCTGCCCGAGGCAGGGTCTTGCTATGTTACTTTGGCCTTGCAATATTCCTGCCTCAGTTTCCCTACTATGGAAGCTTGTGCCAAAACACTGGCTCCACTGAGTTATAGTGTAGATTTCCAACAGTGAATCTTTCTCTTTCATGTGACAGCTCTCTTCAGTTACCAATAAACTGCGAATCCTCTTACCTAACTCTTACTGGAAAGAACATTTTCATGTGTGTTTCATTTGTGTTATGGCCTATTTCAGTGAAACAAGATGTGATTTTTTTTTCTATTTGTCTTTCTCACCATAAAGCATTTTTTGTTTGTTTGTTTGTTTTGTTTTGTTTTTGTTTTTGAGAATTTAACCCACTGGTTGTGGAAGTACAATCATAGACTTACACAATCAACTCAACTTACCACATTGTTTTATAATTGCAATGGCATGTCCCTGCTTCAGAACTAAGATCTGGAGTCAAGTCAGCACTAAAGCTATGTCTTTAATACATTAGAGAAAAGAAATGTGGGGCCATAGAAGGAAAAAATATGTAGAAAGAACAAGAATGAAAATAAACATACTCTCTAAAACTGGAGCTTAGATTGGGCTTTAAAGTTGGGTTTTAAGTTTGATTTTAAGACTTGTTGGCAGTGAGAGTCAAAAGATAAACAAGATTTATGTTGCTCTTTTAACATAAGAGAAGAAAGTGTCCTGTGCTTGATGAGAGACAGGATTTTTCCTGGCAATGAACACTGGCTAGCATTCTTTCTGGTAGGGAAGTTCATATACAGTCTAATGAAGGTGCCGATGAATTCTTAATTATGGTGACATTATCTGATGTTTACCTCACATTTGCAAACAGCAGTGTGGAAAGAGCTGGAGGCTCCTATTCCATCTTCATATCAGCAATTTAAATGAGAAAAACAAATATAGAGGACATACTATTCACACATATAATAACATCAGGCCAACCCTCTTCCTGGCTCCACACCCTACATTCCAGAACATTCTTGCTAGTCTGCCTCGCCTCTGTCTGCTTTCAATGTGCATCAAACATGGAACCAGCAGCTGCTGCAGCTCTGTCTTGTGGGTGATTACAAACTTACAATGCAGAGATGTGCTGCCTGGGCTTTGAAGCCAATGTCGCTTTCCTTGCTCGGTCCCACTGAGACTGAGTTAGATATGTCTCCCGAGAATCCCAGGGCATATCTAATTTTTAATCATAAGTATATACATCCTGCAATAATGTCCAAACCATGTATTAAATAAAAACAATGCTCTCAAAATAGTCATATTTTCAAAAAATGTTAAGTCCTAACTTCTGCTGGAGTCTAGACGTAAAGTTGTTTGCTAGAATGTAGGGTCTGCCGTAGCTGAAGGTCAGTCTAGACTACTTCCTCTTTCCATCCACTGGAAGGCTGAGGCTGCACCTCGACAGCTCTCACTAATGTTGTGTACTCATCTTTGGAAGAAAACTCCATATCGTGGCATTTAAAACTATTTGTGCTTATTATTTTCCTTGTAGCTAAGATACAGCATCTGACCAAAGTGACTTAACTGGGAAGGGTTTATTTTAGCTTACAGTTAAGGGGATCACTGCATCATGGCAAGGAAGTCAGGTTGTGCCTGCAGTCAGTTAGAAGGGAACAATGGGTCCTAGTATTCAGTTCATTCTCCCCTTCTTTCCTCAGCCTGGGGAATAGAGTCGCCCACATTTTGGAGGGGTCTGCCCATCTTATTAGCCTAATTTACAAAATTCCTCATATGCCCAGAGATTTGTTCCCACGGTGATGCTACCATCAAGTTGACAGTCCAGATTAACCATCATACTGCTCAATGAAAGCAGACTCTCCACTACAAATGGCCAGGGATAAAGGGGGCTTAATGGTCACTTTGAAAGGCCTCACTTCAGTTGCGGATAGAAAACCAGCTTGTCTTCACATTGGCTACTCCAAGTCAACAGGTAGCAAATCTTTGCCTAGAATATCATCAAGTCAACAATATCCTTCAACAGCAGTACAATGAGATCCATATAATGTGTTATATCCCAGGCAGATTTTCCATCACCAGCATTGTCCACTATGAACATCTATCAATCCCAGCATTTTTCTCTTTTTGGCTTGCTTCCCAGTCTGATTTTAGAATCTTGTTTTGCTCAGTCAATCTCTTCCTTCTCTTCATCTGTACTTTACACTGGGAACATGGAAAAAATTAAGGCCTGTCAACCCCTCCCCAAATAAATAGAGACCCCAGCCTCAGTGCTACAATATCTTGCCAGAATGCAGTTTTGAGGGATTGCAAAATAAAACAGACCATGGTAAAATTGCCCTGATATTTACGTTTATTTGATCAATGACCAACTAGAATTAAGGACATTTTGCTATGAAAAAAGAGGAGACCACTTATTTTCCTTGTGTTTAGTTATATGAATATTCAGTTTCTGAACAGATTTAGAAAATAATGAGAAGTGAAGATGTTCATCTGTTTAAGTGTCTGATATTCAAAATCTAGTTGATAACTTGCTATTTTTGAAAGATAAATTATCTATTTATATATTCTTTATTGAATCTAAGAAACTCCATGCTGTGTATGGAGAACCCAGATACAATTATCACCACAGTCTGAAGTTCCAAATGCCCTGCATACATATTCCTATCCTCATCCCTGGATGAGCTGGAAGCCAGCTATGGAGCCCTGACCTTCCTGAGATGCCTGTGGTATAGGGACCTGAGCCATCTCCACATACAGATGTCAAGACAGAAGCAATGTTTCATTTTTCAGTGGGATTTTTTTCTTTTAATAAATGTGTAGAGGTGAGAAGTACCATGGCACTCATGTGGAAGTCAAAGAAAAACTTGTGAGAAATGTTTCTGGCCTTCTGCTGTGTGAGGTCTCGGGATTGAACTTAGGGCCCCAGACTTAGCAGCAAGCACATTACTCACTCACAAACACAGAAGACAGGTTTTAGTTTAAGACCTTGACTTGGACCATGTACCTACTTTCTGGTTTGGGATGAAAAGACAGATAAACACAGAGAAAGCATTTCACAGATGGGAGACTTAGCCATGTTAGAATGTAGACTCCTCGTTACTGTTTCTATTCTACTTATGGGTAATTCCAGCCTCTCTCCATATGCACAAACATAAACTTAAACAAACCACACTGGAGTGATGAGTGTGCCTTACATGAATAAGGATCTTGGCTGATTCCTGCCCCAAGAATCACAAAAATTGATAATAGACAGATAGATAGGTCACAGATAAATATGCAGGTCTATATTTTTGTTTTGTTTTGTTTTTCGAGAATTTCTTACATGAATACTGTATGTACATTATTTCTACTCCTCTTTCTCCTTCCTTCAACTCCTCTTGTGTCCCTCCCATCCCCTCTCAAATTAATGAGATCTTCTTTAATTGTTATTGTTACAGATATACATAGGTGAGTCCATTTAGTGTGTGCTCACATGTACATGCATTTAGGACTGAGCATTTGGGATTGAATAATGTGTCAGAGGACTCCCTGGAGAAGGCTGATTCTCTCTCTCACTGGCCATGAACAGTCATTGATTGCTGATAGCTCTTCATCTGGGGGTGAGGTCTTGTAAGATTGTCCCCATTCACATTGGAATGTCAACTGGTGTCAGCATTGTGCAGGTCTTGTTTAGATGACCATGTTGTTGAAATTTCATGATGCAACTTCCCTGAATGTCTAAAAGACAGTATCCCACAGTAGACATCCTGGTGTTCTAGCTGGTTGTAGAATAGAATTCTTGTTTAACTATGTAAAGATATGTTGCATTTGTTTATGCTGCATTTGTTTAACTGTGTAAGTGTGTTGCTTTTGTTTATGCTGCATGTGTTTAACTATGTAGAGATGTGTTGCTGTTTTACCTTGCCTGCCTAAGGCACCTGATTGGTCTAATAAAAAGATGAACAATCGCTAGGCAAAGGAGGAATAAGTGGAGCTGGCAAGCAAATTTTGGAAGAGAGAGACAGACGGGGAGGTAGGAGAGGATATGGGGAAGAATGGGCACAGACAGATACAGAGGAAGCAGGAAAGCATGATGGACAATACATAGATGAGGTAAACAAGCCTCAGGGTATCAGGTAGATTAATAGAAACAGGTTAATTTAAGTTAAATTGTGTCATGATTTGAGGGTTGGCAGTCCAAGAGAAAGCCAGCTACACTGGCTCTGATAATCCTCCCCCACTTCTGAGATGTCCCTTGAATTCAAGGTGTAGGGGTTGCATGGTGGATCATCGGTTGTGGTTGGGCACCGCACTATCATTGATCTCTGCATTGAGCAGCTGTAGACCTGGGACTGGTCTCCATCTGTTGCAAAAGGCAGCTCCTTTGATGAGGAGTGAGAGCTGTGCTTAGACAGATTGCTAGCATCTAAGCAGAAAAGCAGAGGGCCTAGATAACAGATCAGATCACAGTTTATGAGAGAACAACGTTGAAGCCCCTAGACTGCTGGTTTCAAGATTTACCCCAAAATGAGAGTAAGAGCATTCCACCAACTCTGAACCAGGGTGATAGACACATGAAACCGAACCGAGAAGCTGGAAGTAAAAGCCTGTGTGCGTGCTTCACTTCTGTCGCCAAGTGACAAGAGAAAATGACTGATTTCTTTTCAATACATATCCATGCCAATTCAATATTTAACTCAAACCAGATCATAGGTACAAATAGAAGAGAAAAATTATAAATGTAGAACAAAACATTGTTGACCTTGAGATAAGCAAACATTTTCTTGTTGTAATTTGATAAACTGGACTTAGGAGATGGCAGTTGTCACTGGGCCAGCGACACTGGGATCAAGAGTGCAGTGTAGTCACCCTGTAAAGCAGTGCAAAACATAAAGTCTCCTTATGTAAGCTAAAACATCTCTTCACCTGAGATCTGGAAAACCCACTCCCCAGTGGGGTCCAACAGAAAACACAGCAGAAATCCACACAAAGGCTTGCACTAAAATGTTCTCAGCAGATTTACTCATACTAAGCAGAGATGGGACACGATCCAAATATCCATTAGCAATGAATGTCTAAATAAATGTGATATATAAACACAGTAGAGTTTCACCTAGCAATAGTGAGGTGGAGTGAACTCCTGACCACGATAACCTGGGTGAATTTCAGAAACTACTGAGTAGAAGTAAAGGAATACCCAGGTGGAAACAGTCCAGCCTCGGGGCTTTATTAACCTAGAGTTCTGGAGCATGCAAAACTACCCTCCAGTAGTAAATGCAATCGACCATTCTCTACCAGAGTTAAATACACAGGCACAGAGAAAACCTAAACTAGATTCCTATGTCATACCATGCACAAAATTCAGTATGGGAGTTTTAAGCACAAATGGGACAAGCTGAAAAGCGAGCTAGCAGAAAACAACATGAGAACAGACCCATAAATATTTCCTCAGCAAGATGTAAAACAGCGAGTATAAAGGGAAACATTGACAAAATGACTTTCTATTGAAATCCAGAACCTTCCATAAAAGTCACACTTTCCATAAACGCTTTTAGAACAGCCAAAGCTAAGCCCCACATATGCGTACAGTTGGCATGCTGACAGTGATTGGCATCTAGAATGGAACACGTTTCCTAAAACAGATCAATAATAAAAAGGAAAAAGAAACAGAAGACTTGAAAAGCCTCGTATGGGATTCCTTGTTTAACGAGGTGGCTGGCCCTCATTAGTCATTCCAAATATGCAAATGAAGACCACACACACACACACACACACACACACACACACACATCTGTCCACACCCGACTGATAATCCCAGCTGAAAGTCATCTCTGTTCTGTTTCCCTTTCCTGGGGACAAAGAAGAGCACTTAAAATTCTCAAGAGGGACTACTCTGTTCTGGCCCTCAGACTGTCTTCTCCTGGGATCAAGCAGGTAAAGTCAACTTCTTCAGGTCCCTATGATCCCCATAGAACCAATCCACACATAGCTCAAGAAATCTGACCCTTGTAATGCACACGGAGGCTGCTAAAGTTAAAAGTCAAAACAAATCCCTCAAAAGAGCTAGTTTTTATGGAAGGCTTAAATCAATTCTAGAAGAAGTAAAATAAGGAGCTGGAGGGATGGCTCGGAGGTGAAGAGGTTTGCTGCTCTTGCAGAGGACCTGAGTTCAGTTCCCAGCACCTATTTGCGACAACTCACAACTGCCTCTAACTCCAGCTCCAAGGGATCCTGCATTCTATTCTAGCTTGCATGGTTACCTACACAAACCCTCACATAGACACAAACATACATACAAAATTAAAAAAAAAAAGAAAAATGAATCTTTTTAAAGCTAAATAAGACTGGTAATGCCCACCATAGGAAAGAATGTTGAGTGATTGTTCCCTTGGACAATGTCGATTTTAAATTAATAGAACCACCAAAGAAATTGTTTAGTAATGTTTATCAAAGCTTATTCTGCATGCACATGTCTTCTGCTCCAGAAGTCTCACTCTGAGATATGCCCACAGAGAATAACAAGGCACAGGAAACACAGCTTCCATAGTCTTTGTGGAGAAATACACAAAATGACAAAAATCTGAGAAGAATTTAATATTCCTCAAATAACTTCTTATAATTATATATAACAAATGACTACACAACGATGAAAATGAGCTGTCTCTATCCATAATGTCACCATTTCATGAATGCAGCAGTGAGGAATTTAAGCCAGGCATATGGGGAGAAACTGCTAGTTTCCATTTATATTGAAAAAAAATCAATGGTGATAGGAATCCAGATGGAAGTTACTTGAGGGGTAATAACTAGAGGGGACACAAAGGTTTCTTTGGGGCCTGTGCTCTTACTGGAATAGAGGTTATGAGAGGGTACAATGCAGTTATATATAAAATACTTTGGGAATTTAATAACTGTTTTCTTTCTATGTGCCAATATTTTGATGAAAATTTTCCTTAAAAACGTAATAGACATTTGTGCAGTGTTAGAGTTGTTACAGGATTAAGTTATTAGCCCACTTTCTAAAAGATGCTAGAGAGAAGGCTCAGAAGCTGCTCTTGTAGAAGACCCAGGTTCAGTTCCCAGCATCTTCCTGATGGCTATAACTCCAGTTCCAAGGCATTTGATACCTTCTTCTGGCCTCCACAGTACTGTATGAATTCGGTTCACATGCATACATGTAGGCAAAATATTCATACACATTTATCTGGACTGTCTACAAAAGCTAAAGCAAATATTTGATAACAGGAATGTTTAATGTATGCTAACAGATTTTCTTTGATCTTTCAAGAATTCCAGCTTGGTTGTCAAATACCCCTGTGAGTCTGGAATTCTCTGGCAGAAAGAACCTAAGAAAAGCTGAGGGCTTGTTTCACATTATAAAGAATGAAGTATCATTTTCAACTGGCAAGTATGAGTGATGCTTCATCAAGATTTAAACGGATTCATTATGTTAAAATGGCCTCAACTTTGGGTGGATATATGGTTCAGTTGGTAAAGTACTTGCCACACATTCAAGAGGACCTGAGTTCAATACCTGAAACCCAGGCACAAAGCCTGACATGGTGACGTATGCTTATAAATGCAGCGTTGGGGAGGCAGAGACAGGTGAGTCCCCAGGGCACACTGGCCAGACAACATAGCTACTTGACAAAGCTCAGGTCCCAGTGAGAATCTATCTCAAAACACAAGGTGCACTGTACCTGAGAAACGATATTCAAAGTTTTTTTTTCTGCCCTCAACATGCAAGTACACACATATGCAAACATCTGTGCAAACATATAAATATGAGTGCATGCATATATTTTTGTGAGCACACATGAATGCACACACACACACATACACACACACACACACACACACACACACACACACACACACACACACA
>CABHPH010140853.1:0-26730 GCA_902168325.1 Peromyscus nudipes | reverse complement strand
ACACACACACACACACACACACACACACACACACACACACACACACATTGCCAAGGTTCTGGTCCAAACTTTCCCAAGATAACCAGTAGCCAATATTTTGTATTACTGTTCATTTCACTAGATTCTTTTCCTAAATTATGAAACTATCCAAAAACATATTGGAGATTATTTTGTGCACGTCACCATTTAAAGCAATACTTTTCTACTTTATACATGGAGGTCATTTTTGTAGAATATTATTTTAAGGTGTGTTACTTTTGTTTACATTGCATTTGTTTAACTCTGTGAAGCTGTGTTACTGTACCTAAAACACCTGATGGTCTAATAAAGAGCTGAATGGCCAATAGCGAGGCAGAAGAAAAGATAGGTGGGGCTGGCAGGCAGAGAGCATAAATAGAAGGAAAAATCTGGGAGAAGAAAGATCAAGGAATGAGCAAGAGAAGGAGGGGGATGCAAGGGGCCAGCCACCCAGCTACACAACCAGCAATGGAGTAAGAAAGGATATACAGAAGTAAGGAAAGGAAAAAGTCCAGAGGCAAAAGGTAGATGGAATAAGTTAAGAAAAGCTGGCAAGAAACAAGGCAAGCTAAAGCTGGGCATTTATAACTAAGAAAAAGTCTCTGTGTGTATTTACTTGGGAGCTGGGTGGTAGGCCCCCAAAAGAGCCCAAAGAAAAAAGCAAAAACAACCAACAACAGGTAATGGTAGAAAAGTATTCATGTAGAACTCAGTACAGGATGCCAGCTTTCATATAACATTTTCTAGAGGGAAATGAGAGCAGAGTCCTGGTTTTCTTTGATTGCTTTTCATAAAATAGCTGTGAACCTTGGCTATTTCTCTGCGACTTTCATAATAAATCACCTATCTGCAAGAAGCCACATCCTTGTCCCTTGGGAAAGCTTTGTCCCTGAGGAAGGCTCATGTCTGGGGGAAGGCTTGTCCCCTGGGAAAGGCCTGTCCCTGGGGAAGCCTTGTGTCTGGGGAAGGCTTCTCCCTGAGGAAGGCTTGTCTCTGAGGAAGATGTGTCCCCTGGGAAAGGCTTGTCCCTGAGGAAGGCTTGTCCCTGGGGAAGGCTTGTCCTCTGGGAAAGGCTTGTCCCTGGGAGAGGCTTGTCCCTGGGGAAGGCTTGTCCCTGGGGAATGCTTGTGCCCTGAGAAAGATGGTCCAGATATCTTAAGTTTCCTTTTCTAAAGCTCCTTCTACTTCACATCTGCAGGACCAAACTTCTTTGGCAATGTTTCTCTTCTTAGTTTCTGTTAAATGATTATTTGCTTTTTTCTATGTAGTGTATGATAAGGAAATGACAACCCATCACCCATATTATCTGATGGTATTTGCCACATCACGTCAGATGTGCCACACACAAGCTCTTACATGTATGAGCTTCACTAATATTCGTGTGGAAGGGCCCATCTGTGGGCAATATTACCCCTGGGCAGGTGGTCCTGAATTGTATAAGAAAGTGAGCTAGCAAGTCACAGGCACAAGCTAGTAAGCAGCATTCCTTGATGGTATCTGCATCAGTTCCTGTCTCCAGGGTCCTGTTTTGAGTTCCTGCCCTAACTTTCCTTCATGGTGGACTGGGACTGGGATATGGAAGCTTAAATAAGCCCTTTCTTCTCCTAGTTACTTTTGGTCATGATGTTTTAGAAAAGCAATCAAAAGCATACTAAGACACTGAGCCTGAAGACAGGATTGAAATCAGACTGCTCTTCATGGTAGAGGACATAGAGGGTCCTTAACAACATGGTGGAGTGTTACACCAGCCTTACAAGTAGGGTAAAGAGAAAACTACAGAACCTACTCCAAGCAGGACCACCAAAGGTCTAGACCGGATGTTTGCAAGCTGAAGCAATCCCAGGACAACTTTGAATGTGACTCTACTCAACTTGGATGTGGATGAAAATGTCATATCACTGGGCAACCCTGGCTAGAACTTTCAGGAATTAAGGTTTGGTTACTCCCTGAGGTAAGTGTATGATCTGTTGAGGGGCTTGATGAAAACGAAGGGAATTCAGAAGTGAAAGTAGGAAGTTGTTACAAACACTGCCATGCCCCTGGAGCCAACCAAAAGCAAGCCATGACTGTCATGAGTAATTCTTGCTTTTCTGTGAACATGTTTGTGTGATGTGTGTGTGTGTGTGTGTGTGTGTGTGTGTGACTGGAGTTTTTCCTTTTTATTAACTTGTCATATAAAATAAGACATGTTGAATTTTTCCCCATAAGATTTTCCCATAAATATAATTATCATTAATTACATCACTTGATAGCTGCCTCTTCCTTTCGGCAGGCTCAGTGCATCTTCAGGTGTCCCCATGACTCATGTACCACAGTAGATGAATTATGATCTTGTTGTCATCTCATGTAGAAATTAGCTATGGTTTAAGTGTGTAGGGGTGACTGGCAATGGTTAAATTTATCTAGCTTCAGCCTCATTTCTAAGTATGCCTGTGTGTCTCTATGATACTAGATTTGAATAGGTGAATGGAGTAGAGCTCTTTGACCCCTCCCTTGAGTTTAGTAGGCATATATTTGTCCATATATAATCTATGAGCTCTTTCTTTCTGACTAACACTGGCAACATGATCTTAAGTAATCATCTCAAGCTGCCAGGGCTGACAAGTCTAAGCCAGACACTGGGAATTAACTCTACACATCAGAAAAGATGGCATCCTAATTGTGTGGGACATTCACTTTGACATTATAGGACAGAACAAATGGCCACTCTAATAAACAGAATGAGCTGTCACACAGCTACCTATGGTTTTGGTTGTCCTTTCCACCCTCACTGGCTTCCAGATGGAGCTCTGTTTACTGAGCTCTCAGTCCTTCATACTAGCATAGAAACATACTGAAGTCCCTAGCATTTAAAATAAATAAACCAATCTATTGTGCTTTCTCAGATTCCCATTGCCTGGTTCTACTCTTCCTGGCCTCTTGCCAACTGTATGTGGAGAACAACTCTTCCATATCTTCCTCTAACTCACTCTCTGAAACTAAATGGATTCTGCTTCTACCTTCTTCTCCTATTACAATGGTCCTCCTCAGTACAGCACCCGAGGCAAGATTCTTATCTAGCTTGCCTTTTGACCTTTGACATGATTTCCACTTCATGAATCACTATTGGTAATGTTAACAGTGGCTTGTATTTTTTAAGAGTGTCAAGACCTTTCTTGCCTGGGCTTGATGGGTGATGGTCCTTTGAACTCTTCTTCTGCCTTCTCCCACTCTATCTTGATCATCAGCTGGGAGAATATTTCCATGCACACATACATTCCCTGATCAAATCCAATGCCTATGTAGTTTTCCAGATGGGGAACACAAACCCTCATTGTTACTATAGATAGAAACAGCTTTTTTTGTGACAATACCAAGAATTAAAGGCCTAATTAGCAAATTATTACAAATGACCTCTTGACTTCGAAGAAGAATTGGATAATTGTTTAAACAGAAAAGTTTGGATATTTTGTTGATCTTTCTCTCTCCATAACATGTCAAAGAATAATGCTAAATTATAAAGTTGGGAAATTCCACTTTTGGCTAAAAGCCAAAGAGTTCTTTAAAGAGGAAGATAAAAATGGTTACTATTTGTGAAGCTTAGATTTTTGCATTTAAGAGATTTTTTATAATATCATTTGCATTACATTGAACTTTGTTCCCCACTGATTAATATGTTTGTCCTTCATTTGACCTTTTAAAACTCCCTCAACTGAAAGCAGATGAAAGCTTTGCAGATAGCTGGTGACAACTTTGTAGCAATCCCAAACCCCAGGTTCAAGAATTTACCAACTGCTAATGTGGTAAGACTCTCTTGCTGAAGACACCACGTGTGTGTGCTTCCACTGTGGGAGACGGAGAAACTAAGCTGGGATTGAACTGGAAACTGCCACCCTGGATGGCTAGCTTTCATTGTGCCAGAAGGAACCACGCAGATGGATGGTGGAGAACTGTCGCCAACATTTCTGCTTGGCTATGGACCCTACATGCTAAAATACTGTCATACCAGACAGGAGGTGTCTACTTGTGCAATAGTGGTTCAGCTGTCATGAGTAAAACCAACAGCCTTCTACCTGGATTTAAAGCTGTCTTACTTGAGAGAACAAAAACTTGTGGCTACAGAGGTCATAGGTCCCAATGAGGAAGCAGTTCCTATCATTTTACTAGACGGATGTGATGTGTCTGTTGAGTTGCCTTCTAAACATCTGTTTATGCCCATAGATCACCATTGTTGTCAACCTCAACTTAAACCACTGGCGAGACTCGTGAGAACAGTGACCATTACAATGGCCTAATTCTTAGCCATTGGTAGACATCTACAGTCACCCCTTCTAAGGTTCAGGTGGCTATCATTGTCAAATAGGGAGGCAGTTTATAATGATAAAGGGGGAACCTCATGTTAGGATGAGGTCTTTAATTTTAACTGGGCATGTTAATTAGGTGAGCCAAAGGGGGCTTTTGATTGCTGGATTTCAATACTTTGATAGCTGGACCTTGGTAGTCAGCCTCAGGAGGAGGAAGGTGCCAAATAAGGGACTAGACCTTGTGGGCTAGCTTTTAGAATGTCATCTAGCAGTTTTTTGCAAGGCAGAGGGAATGGGAGAGAAGTGCAAGGCCTGCCAGATTAAGGCATTAATGATGTGGGGGCCAAATGTAATCAGCAGGGGCAGCAGAGCTAAGCACCCTGCAATGGCCAACAGCTGAGTTACTAGCCAGGAAGAACCCGAGAAAGAAAACGGGAGCCATTTATTCCCTCCTTGTAGGGCCTTTTCCTTCTCTGTGAGGCTTTTCCAAAGTTCAGCCAAACTATCCTTGATGATTCCAGAGTGGTTGCATAGAAGCAGTGAGTTTCCCCAAGGCCATGCAGTAACCTCCTTGTTTTGTATAAAGCAGATCAAGTGCCCTCCCATGTTGTAAGACTACTTCAGCCAATGAGTCAACCTGCTCTTCTAATTTTGCAATAGACTTTTCTAATGCAAATAATCCTGGGTTGTTTGATGTCCTAAGTTTTTGTAGCTGATACCAGCCACTGCTATGCCTGTTCCCCCAAACAGCTCCAACTGTTTCCAACCCTAAGCTTACTAGAAGGGGTATAAGGAGAGGACTGATTTATGAGTACAAGTGCTCCCTCCCTGCCGGATGGTCATGTACAAACATCCCAGAGAATAGGGATACTAAGATACAGAATTTGGATGCTTGACGCATATGCCAGATAGCTAAGCAGGGATGTAATCCATCATCTGCAAACCAAACAGTTACCTGATGAAGGGGTGGCTAGAAGCTGGGGGACATTTGTAGTTAAGTTTGCATTTGCTCTTAAAGGGGGATCTAGACATATATCCCATGAAAGAGAAGGAAGATCCTAGTCAGACAAGACATTAGTGGTCTACAACCCATGTCAGTCTTATCTTCAGTGGATCCTCTCAGGCCTTGGTGACATCCAGTTTTTCTGCAGCTGGGTCATCACCTCTTGTGACTTGTTTGACCTGGGAATGATGGATCCAGGTATGGGTACCATCTACCTTGGTAGCAGTAGGGGTTGTCAGGATGACAAAGTGTGGTCCCTTCCAGTGGGATCCTAGTGCCTTTTGACCTAAAATTCCAGCTTTTGTTGAGGATAGGGGGCAATGTACCCTCTTCTGTAACTGCTTCTCAGCAGAGATTAGAATGTTGTCAGGGCCCATGAAGGCTGGAATGCTAGCCAAAAGCCAAGGGTGGGGGATTCAAGCAGTTGGGGGACATTCATCAGAAGCATCTGGTTTGCTGACCCAGTTGAAGAGACAGGGAGCAATCACATTGACTGAACTGGTTTATACCACCTTTCAGAAAGTCCAGGGCTCATGACAGTTTGGAGTTTTGTAGTCTGCAGCTGATTCACAGATGATGCCTGTTAGATAGTAAGTTTTGCATTCCTGGTTACTGAATGATGTAATAAGTCAGATCAGTCCAAATTAATAAATCCAGGTTTAATCTGAGTAGAACAAAGCACCTTCTGAGTGGCTTTTGGGAAGGCAGGAGAGAGAGCATGAGAGCACATGGCAGATATGGTGACCAGGTCTTAAGTAGCCTGTAGGCATGGTCTTGAGTAGCCCCAGGGCTGACACTTGGCTGGTCTTCTGAGGGGGCGGGGTCTGGAATGGGAGGAGTGAGACCTGAGTGTGGAATGCCCACCCCCCCCAGCTGGAGATACCTAACATCCCAACCTTTTTGGGTACATATGGTGGACGCTGATTGGGCGTCCAGGGCTCATGGCTGTTTGGAGTTTTGTAGTTTGCAGCTGATTCATGGATGATGTCTGTTAGCTGAGGAGAAATCTGCTGGGACAGATACAGACAAGGGACAGAAGTTAGAGTTTAAAACTTAAAACTTAAAGAAAAATCTTACATTTAGGACTTCCCCCTCAGGAATAAGTAGCAGGTGGGGAATCTTGGGCTGCTGATTGACGGGAGTGCTTATCTGGAGTCCATTTGACCTGTGGCAAATGAATTCAAGTCCTGACTCCTTGAAGCTCACATAAATTTAAAGTTTACAAAAGAAATACAGGTTTTAGATGTATTAGCATCACCACTGTTTTTAATCTGTACAGAAATACACATTGTAGTAAAGAGGAGTAAACCCATGCCTTTGAATCCTAGTAAAAGCTTTGGGACCCAAAAAACTGATTTGAGTTAAAAAGCATTAACACATTTTCCTCTATCCAGAGGGTTGTTGGCTGTTGGCTCTATCCAATATATATGTTTATTGGCCAAAGATGCTTTAAGCATGATGAGACACACCTTTTAGTCTATACTTAGAAAACAACTAAAGGAAGTTTAAAAATTTGAGCTTGTGAATATAATAGTAGTCAATGCTTTACCAGAGCTACATTAATAGCTTATCAAAACTCCATTGATTAATATGTTAAAAATCTGAGGTCCACAGCCATGAGCATCAAAAACTGAGATATCCCTATATTATGATGTAGCAAGACAATAGCCTAAGCAATTTGGCAAGAGCATATGGAATATCTCTCCTTACATAAAGTCTATTCAGGCTAACAGAAACTGGCTTAAAATGGATATCTGGCCTCTTCATTTTCGCCAACTTTGTTAAGCTTCAGCTATTTGGATAAACTGAGTCATACAAGAAACTGGTATTCTATAAGGATGCATATAAAAGGATCAAAAATTAGGATTCACAGTCTCTTTATGGGCTGCATTTACGATTTGAAGCTTTATTTTGGTACTAAAAGAGCTTTAATTCAAGAATTGTAAATTTTTAGGGCTATCATTAAGACATGCTGGTTAATAGTCAGTCACCTTATAAATGATCAAATTCTTCAACATGCTCAGAACTGTGCTTGTGGTCATGCTAAGAGCAAATTTAGTTCATTGCCTTTATTCAACCTTGTGTATATTTTTAAGCCTACAAGTAAAGTTTATTTAAAGTCAGATATACTTAATAGATGGCTTTCAAAAACTCTTCAGAGATCTGCTGAATAGGGCATTTAAAGTGTTTAGTGCAAAAGACTTCCTGTGTTAGACAAAATGCCATATTCTACAGGCAGCCCTAAGGTCCTCCAAAGAAGATGACCCCAGAGAGATTATGGCAGTGGTAACCAATGGGCAACACTGCCCCATGCCTCACCTGCCTCTAGGACCCCACTGAGACCTGGACAAGCAAAGCACAGGAGAACTGATTGCTCCTTTTTTCCTTGACAAGATAGGCCAGTCTCTGAAGCTCTTATCTCAGAGGAAAATAACCCAGCTCCAGAGCCAGCTTTTTATGGAAGTAGAGCAGCATAAAACAACAATTTAATATTACCTATACCTAAAAGACAAGTCCCTGTAAAACTGAATTTGGTCACCGGTAGGAGGGAACAAAGTAAGCTGAGAACAAAAAAGTCTTAGAGATAAGAAAATTTTGAGTCCTGGTTATAGACAAAGTACGTGCAGGAGGAAGCTGAGAGGCGCACCAGCCAGTGGAGTGTGTGCACATCACACTAGCTACTCCTTCATTCTTTCCCCTCCCTCACTCCCACTTCTGCAGCAAACTTACAAACACACCAGAAAACACAGATCCACCAAACCGCAACTTAAAAAGCCAGAACATTCACACAGCACCCACACAGGGTGGGGGTAGGGGGAGTGGTACTGGACAAAAAAAAAAAAAAACATTTGGTGGTCACATTCATTCATATACCCAACAGTAGATTTCTATCTTGGCTTTTCCTACAAGGGTCCCACAGACATACATTCGTGAATTAACTGCATCCAGCTTTTCCATGAATCCTACAAATGGGCGCTCCAGACAAATAGGGTCCTTACCTACACCTCTGTAGGTTTTCTGATGTCTTTTTTTCTCATAGTCCTGGCATTGAGAACCTGGCAGTGGCTCCCTTCAAAAGCTGGGACTCTCCAATTTCTTAGCTCCCAGTATGCTGGGAGCTTCCAGGATCCCAAGGATAGCCAGAAAAAGAAGATAGATTTGGCAGAACTCCCAAATCCCAGACTAGCCCCACATTTTATGAGTCTGGGGTAGTTTAGAGATTCACCAGTCTGCTCAGAAAATTGGGAATCGATCTACCTCAAGACCTAGCCATATCACTCTTGGGCATATACCCAAGGAATACTCAATCACACCACAAAGATACATGCTCAACTATGTTCATAGCAGCATTATTTGTAATAGCCAGAACCTGGAAATAACCTAGATGCCGGTCAACTGAAGAACGGATTAAGAAAATGTGGTACGTATACACAATGGAATACTACTCAGCAGAGAAGAACAATGACAGCATGAAATTTGCAGGCAAATGGATAGAACTAGAAAATATCATCCTGAGTGAGGTAACCCAGACTCAGAAGGACAAACTATTATGTACTCACAAATAAGTGGATACTAGATATAAAACAAAGGACAATCAGACTGCAACCCACAGATCCAGGGAGGCTACCTAGCGGGGGGACCTAGGATGACTGTGGCTTATAATAAGTTTTGGCTTTGCACAATCACTGGGCAAGCTTTAGTGAAACATTTCACTATTAGGATGAGACATTATACTGTATCAAGCTGATGAAAAAAAATGCTGGCCATACTTTCAGGGGGGGAGGCTAAAATCTTTTTAGATTACGGATTAGCCTATAGAAAAATGTCTGCCGTAAATCAAACAGTGAAGGAAAGATGAATAGGAATCTCACTTACACAACTTAAGTAAAACATAGCTCTGCACAAATAAATTTTAACAAAGAAAAGGCTTTTGTTCATATCCTGGCACCAGGTTTACCCTAGGGACTGATTGCTGAGGGCAGCACCCTGCCACCTCAGTCTGGGTTTAAAAAGGCAAAGAATACAAAGTTACAATTTGTTCTTGAGCAAGAAGAAGGCTACTCTCCTGCAAAACAAGCTTGTTTACAGAAGCAAAAATAGCAGGAAAAAAATTAAGCTGTAACAGCCCTTAACATCTGGAGGTCTAATGTTGCTTTATGGTTCTCTTAAACACAGAGGTTTTAAAACTTTTAAATATAAAGTTAGCCTTCAGCATAACATTAGCCATCACACCTAGTCACCTTCATCCAGGTTTCCTATCTCTGGCAGGCACTCTTTATCACCTCTTCTCAGTTCTTCAGAAAATGTCCCCATAGGCTCTTGAATGAGATGCCCTATTACTGTTAGGGTCCTGGAGAAGTCCCACAAAAGACCACCATCCACATACGCAACAGCAAGAGCGTTTATTATCCCAGGATACTGGGGCCGTCCATCCCACACAAAAGCAAGATGGCGAAGACCCTGAGAAAAACATGTGAGCTCCTTTTAAGCACAGCTGAAGAAGAGTTCTTAGGGCAGTTAGGTCATTTTAGATATGATTGGCTTAATCAAGTGGCAATCATATTAGTACATTCTAATTGGCCAGGGCTAGTTAGGGGCTGGTCAGGGCTACAGTTTTCCATTTCAGAGCAGACCCGGACAAGTCTCCGGCTCTGTCCTTATTTGGTTATCACCTTGAACTTGCTGACTATGAAGGCTGACTCAGTGGCCCAGGCTTGCTACCTGCTATCTCCCTTATCCCTGTTGTCAGGAGCACCAGTGATCAACTGCCTTTTGTTCATGGCTTCCTCAGAAACTGTCAGGTTTCAAGAACAGGGACCAAGGCCTGGTTTTTAACTAAGTTATTAGGGCAGGCTGACATGATATTTGCCTGACCCTTTTGATTACCTTCCATTTTTGGGGGAACATCTCCTTCAATCAAAGTCTTTGGAATTAATACTGTTGTTTGGGGTGCTGAAGGCCAAACCCTAACACTGTGTTTTATAATTTGGATAACTGGGACTCTACAAAGCCAAGTTTTGCTTTGCTATCTACTCTAGTAAGCTCTGTCCAAGCAGTGTGCAAGAGGGAGGGAGACACAGATTTGATAGGATGACTTAAGCATTTTCCAAGAAGTGGCCAGTGGCCAGTTTCCTCTCTCTGAACATCACCTGAGCAGTGATTCCTCACCCTGGCAACAAATGCCTTCTTACACAGCAACCATATATCCTTCTGTGCTTCTTCAAAGTCCTGAAGACCAGATTGTGCCTCAGTGTACCTTTCCAAGATAAAGGTTCCTAGGCTGACCCTAATTCAGAGCTCTTACGAAAGCATGGTGAATCTTTCTCCACCCCCTCAAGACACCATAGCCAGTTGAGCAGTCTCCTCATACTTCTCAATTTCAATTCCATGAGGTCTAGCCACAAAGTTTCTAATTTTTAATTTATATCTTTATTAGTCTAGGGTCCATGAGAAGCAACTGTCAGGATGTGAGCAGACATATAAGAAATCGATTATAGGAAATAGCTATGGAAGAAAATGGAGAGGAATGACAGAGTGGTCAGATCCAACAGTTGCCCTGAAGCAGAACACAAGAGAGAAGAAAGCAAGGGTTGAATGGGGCAGTAGACAGAGTAGAGGGAAGCTCAGCCAAGTGGCTGGTCCCTTGGGACTGTGGGCAGATGGGGGTCTGTCTTCCAAGGTTAAATGTTAGAATCATACCAGTCCCCAGTGTGGGGACATGAAGAGAAGATGGGCTCTTTCAGAGATGAGAGGTCTGAAGCTTACATGGGACACATCCCATGGAAGGGTTGAAAGCAGTTTTTGAGAGACTTTGGTTGCCCTAAGAGTGAGTTGTTAAAGGAAATTCTTGGCTCTGGCTCACTGCATGATTGGTTCCTCTTATAGAAGTCCCTACCATTGTGACACCATCTGCATGAGCTTTTTGGGGGGATAATACAGTATTGTGCCCGAAATCTTTGCAATCACAAGTTTATTAACCTCTTTTCTTTAGGAAGTGTCTAGCCTCTGATAGTCTATTATAGTAACAGAAAACAAACTGATACAGTTTGGTGAGGCCAGTGAGAAGTTTTGAAAGTCACTTGATAAAGTGTTACTCAGTCAGAGTCAGTATTTATTTATTTATTTATTTATTTATTTATTTATTTATTTAGGTTTTTTGAGACAGGGTTTCTCTGTGTACCTTTGGCGCCTTTCCTGGAACTCACTCTGTAGACCAGGCTAGCCTCGACCTCACAGAGATCTGCCTGCCTCTGCCTCCCAAGTGCTGGTATTAAAGGCATGCATTACCACCGCCCGGCTCCAGAGTCAGTCTCTAGACCATAGTCAAGAGACAGAAATAGGGATGGCTCCCCTTAGGGTCACATCTAGTCCTTTTGTTTCAGCCTTTGCTTCCACCTCTGCACCTTTGAACTTTGACAACTTGGAGATTTTGGTGCCAAGTCTGGGGTTCCCCAGAAGACATAAGAATTATTTTTTATACGTTTAGAATCAATGATAAAATGGCCACTGAGGAGTAGTAGACTTTGTATGTCACCAAATTTGCAGTGAAGAGGGAATTTCCTCTTTCTTAGCTGGATTCTGTAGCATATCCTTCGGGAGTTAGGTATGGCATTCCTCACTCTTTCTGAGGTTGAATAATTGGATGTGTGAATGTCTTTGAACACTCAGGAAGTCATGTGCTTTTTCATCATGACATCACTAGTGCTTCCAACCTAGAGCCTTGGTGGTGTCTGCCCTGTGTCTTCAGAGTGTGAGCATGTTCCTCTTAGTCACCAAGGCCAGCCTGGCATCAGAAGGTGGCACTCTTGATAGGCCCTGGAGATAAGAGGGTCTGGTTTATTACTTAGAAATCTTCTGAAAGAGAAATTGCCTTTCCCTCTGTGCTTATGTCCCCCAATAGCATGCTGATGTCATCTGGGGCTCAGGGACTTTTATTTGGGTGTGAATCCAGTGCAGTCTTCACCCCTGCTTAGCGTTCCAACCCAGGTCACAGTACGCTCCTTGGGACTGGTGCTCCTGTCTCCGCTCCATGTTGCCTTTTCATTGTGTCATATTATTGCAAGGTCTCTGGGACATTTTTCCATTTTCCCTGATATAGGACCAATCAAATCAACTATTTTTCTAAGGGGACGATCTTATTTTTCTGACAAATGGAATTTAAAACAAGACCTAGTGACTCCCCATGAACACTCCACATGGGCATGTTACCCACAGGCCCACACTCCCCATGAACATTCATCATGACTCCATACTCCCCACGGGCTTCACACTTCCAGCACACTCCCCATGGGCCCTACACCTACTGCACACAGAACCATCAGCATGGACTTCTTTCTTCTCTTCACTGCTGATGTTTGTTTCTCTCCGCTAGAGAATGGTGAATTTCCTTCGTCATCAAACATACTCGAGACGGCTATGCTCAACCCCACGAAGTTCAAGCAAAAGCAAAACACACCTACTGTGCTGTGGAAGGGAGAGAACACACTAAGTGCTGAAATTTTAACCCTGCCCCTGAGCAACAGTGGGCAAACCAGGAGAGTGGGACCAGAAGGACACCCTGTGTAGACCTCTGGCACCTGTGTAGACCTCTGTGTACACCCCTGTGTAGACCACATTCATGCATAGGCAAGTCCACCTCAAGGGCGTGCGTGTGCATACACCACACACACACATGCATATGTTGTATACACACACCAATTCGCGTGCATAAATCACACACACATACACACTCATACACCATACACATATGCTACACACACACCATACACATACACAAATACACACATAGCACACACACTCATGAACACATACATGCTGTGGGATGTTCTGTATGGCAAATGTGTTGCTAATAAAACACTGATTGGCCAGTGGCTAGGCAGGAAGTATAGGCGGGACTAACAGAGAGAATAAAAAGAGCAGGAAGGTGGAAGGAGACGCTGCCAGCCACCGCCAGGACAAGCAGCATGTAAAGATGCCGGTAAGCCACGAGCCATGTGGCAAGGAACAGAATTATAGAAATGGATTAATTTAAGATATAAGGACAGTTAGCAAGAAGCCTGCCACTGGCCATACAGTTTGTAAACAATATAAGCCTCTGTGTTTACTTGGTTGGGTCTGAGCGGCTGTGGGACTGGCAGGTGAAAGAGATTTATCCTGACCTTGGGCCAGGCAGGAAAAATCAAGCTACACATACACACTTAAAGGAAAGGCACAAATTGCAAAACTGTAGTTGTCTGATAAAATGCACTAATATTAAAACTCAATGAGGATGCTGTCACAGTTACTGAATGGGTACCATCCCCTTTAGGGATCTAGATGTGGAAGTCCGTGACATCATCTTAAGACCAAAAGGCAGGATCAATGATGATTACAGAGGAGGATTTGTGGTGTTTTGTTTAAAAGCAGACTGTATGAAGAAGGCAAAAATGATAACTTATGAAGCCAGGAAAGCAAGCGCAAACAATACTCATGGCTTTATTGTCAATAGATGTGAAATCTTTTGTTTTACAATATGAGGAAAGAAAAACAATCATGCACTGTTTGGGGAAAGGACAGGCCAGTGCTATCAGAGCTGTTCCTGACAACTGGAGATAGGAGGGGCAGGAAGAGGGAGGAGGTGGCAGTTGGCAGCCTTAACAGCAAGATGATCTGGGCTTTACCTCTGTGTTGCCTCATTAGCAGTCATCCTGCGCATCAATTAAACAAATTAACTCTGCACACGGAATCCTGCCACTCTGTCATTAAAACAGAGGCTGCAGGCCAGGATGGGGGCTGGGTGAGAGCCTTTCCTATAGACCACACCTCCCTCTGTGTACGCTCACAAAAGGGAGGGATTATGCGTCTCAAGCTTCCAGCTGTGTTCTTCTGCTGGTTCCTTTCCCCTAGAATGCAATTTCTCAGGCTTGCTTGCAGTGACTGGGAAATATTTTTTTGTCTTTCCCTGTGACAACAAGGCTTCAATGTGTGTGTGTGTGTGTGTGTGTGTGTGTGTGTGTGTGTGTTGGCGAAGGTCTAAGGCAGAGCTGCTCACACCTCCTGAGACTCCACACACCCTCTTCCCAGCTGTCACTCTCAGGCCTCAGAGGTGAAGGATTTGGTGTGTCACAGGTGGCAGAAAAGGATCTTCTCCACCAGCACAATGTCCCTTCACACTTGGGGCAGCAGTATTGCTGTGTGCCTCTCACAGCAGAAGACCATATGTTCTCACATGCACAGAGACCAGAATAGACCTTGAACTGGATTCCCACGTCAGCAGTTTCAGAGAGGCCGCCCATCCCATTACAGCTGCTTTGATTCTAATTCAAGACAGGATTGGGAATGGTTTTATCTCCAGGGACAAGTGTCTTTAAATACACTATAAAGTTTCAGAAAGTTTCGAACAACAAGAAAAAGGGGCGGAAGCTTCTACAGGACTCCAGGCGTGAGAACCAATCGGCGACTTTGCATTTAGAAATGTTTCCACGGTGGTTACATTGTTTGTTCACTCAGTTACTAGACACCATCTATAAAGCCCTCCCAGGACAAGTGGGGCAATGCTCCCTTTACTCTGACCATGGCCTGCCCCACGAACTATGTGGTGGTGATGTATTAATGTTACAGAAAAAACTAGGGCTGCTTTTGGAGTAGAAAAAGGTGTCTGGTGCTGACCTCTCATTTCGTTGAGCAATTATCTTCAAAGTAAGTGCTTCATGGGTCCATTTGCTGATGGCTTACAGCAGAAGACTGTAATCTGCACTGTCAGAGTGCTGCTTTTGAAAGACACGCAGAGAGCCAGTGACACTGTGGTCTGATAATGAGGAAAGTAATTACGGTCCTAACACTAATTCGGCTTCATCATTTTAATTAGCTAAGGTAATTTGATCCAATCTGAGAAAAACTAGGCAGGATAGGAGTTCATCCAAAAAGGAAACATTAATTTGCACACATAAGGCAGATCTGGGTGGAGTTGTTCTTCCCAAACAGCCCAGGAGTCTTTGCTGTGATTCTGAAAGGTGGCAATCACGTGGACAGTGTTCACAGGCGTGTTCCTATGTAAGACGCACAGGAAGCATTCCCTGTAGCTCACCCTCTAATGTTCTCCTTTACCCAGTCAAGTGTGTATGTGATAAGATCTGGTGTGAGAGTTAGCCTTGACCGTCACCATGATGAGAGTTCAAATCAGTGCTGAAGCAAGCTCTCTCTCTCTCTGAGTGTGTCTAAGGAATCTCCAGGAATGTAGAGCTGAGCAGGGAAGAAATCCCCTGAATGTGGGCAGCACAACCCATGGACCAGGGTCCCAGACTGAATAAAAAGGAAAAAGTGTGCTGAAGAGCAGCATTCATCTCTCTCTGCCTTCTGACTGCAGACTCAATGTGATCATGTAGTGGGAATTTTCTCGGGTCCTGCCCGGTCCTGCAGTTGGGACAATAGCTCCCAGCTGAGTCCCACAGCCACTTGGCCCCAGGTAAACGCACAGAGGCTTATATTATTTACAAACTGTATGGCCATGGCTTATGGCTTAAGCTTCTTGCTAGCTAGCTCTTATAACTAAACTCAACCCATTTCTATTAATCTATGTATCTCCACATGTCCTGTGGCTTTACCTGTGTGCCATTATATGCTGCTCCCTGGATGGCGGGCTGGGGTCTCCTCCGCCTCTACCTTTCTTCCTGTCTCTCTCTTGGATTTCCTGCCTGGCTACATTCTGACTTGCCATAGGCCAGAGCAGCTTCTTTATTAACCAATCATAGCAACATGTATTCACAGCATACAGAAAGACATCCCGCAGCATGTTTGGAACAGCTGCCTGGAGCTCCTACTGTCCTTTTCTGCCATGACACACCTTACCCTCAGCATGAGCCAAAAGAAGCCTTCTTCCCTTCAGTTGTGTGTTTTCTGTCACAGTGATGGAGAAAAGAAAGAAAACACCAGCAAAGCTCTTTCTCTGGCCTCTCCTCCCAGGGCACTGGCCTCTAGAATAGCTGGAACCTGCTCTTCATGTGGGGAGCTCAGTCACAGGGCTTGGCTGCTGGGAGGCTAGCCTAGAACTCTAGCCTGGTAAAGTTACTTGTTGGTTTGTTTATTTGCTTATGTATATGGATGTTTTCCTTGCATCTATGTCTATGCATCGTGTGCATGCCTAGCCCCCTCAGAAGCCAGATGAAGGTCTTAGATAATCTAGAACTTAAGCAAGAAACAGTTGAAAGCCTCTATGTCAGTGCTGGGAATTGAACCCAGGTCCTCTGGAAGAGCAGCCAGTGCTCTTGAATGCTAAGCCATCTCTCCATCTAGGTGGTAAATTAAATTCCAAAGGGACATAGTAGGTAACTGCCTACAGCTGCATGTGAGGTGACCTCTACTCAATTTCACCAATCACAAACAATGCATGTCCCTTCCCTTCCGACCACTATGTGTATTTTCTCTTGGGTCAGGAGCTAATGAGGACAGTGTGGCTTATAGATGATTCTCTCACCAGTGCGAGGGCCTGGAGATTGTGAGAGCCATGGGACATCACTCAGAAGTCTGCACAGCATATGAGAAGGATGAATTATCAGGTGGGTGCAATGCTGCTGGTTCTTTGGACTCCACTGGGACTGGGTCCTGGACACTGGTCCCCTTCCTAAGTCACAGATCCACCATTGATGTTGCTGCAATAACAGGGTCAGAGAAGCCCAGCATCCTCCCCTGCTGTAGGCTTGGATGGGTGGGGTTTAGGATATGTGGGAAGCTGTGTTTGGGGTGTCTCGATGCAGCTCCCAGCAGCACCATCCACTCATTGCTTGAGTCACACTGGCTGATTCTGGGACCTTTGCAGTTACTCTTTCCTTTATTTAAATTATGTTTCCACAGTTGTGTACAGACAAGGTTCATTTGCACCTCTCCTCACAGGACATGTTCTAGAAGCCCTTTTGTTCTTTGCAGGCATCTGGTGCTAAGTGAGGCACAGTGTCTTTACTGTCGTTCTTCTCCTCCTGATCTGATTTTTATACATTGGAAGAATACCAACCTCAGTTATTACATCTCATGTGGGTTTAATTTCATTTAGTGTCTGTGGCCCCGGAGGACGGGAACTAGCATTCCTTCAAGTCCCTTCCAGACTGGCCTTGTGTGTTCTTAATAAAGAAATAGTTCTCCCCAGGAAATAGCCTTGTTGGTGTCTCTTCTTTCCTTTCCTTTCTCACAATAAACCGAAGTATTCTGTTCGATCCTCTTCTACTAACCCAAGTCCGATAGCCTCCTATCTTTATTTGTATGTGTAGATATGTGTTTGTATGTGTGCACACATGGGTGCATGTGGACAGCAGACAAGGACAAGGTGCTGTCCTTTGTACACCATCCATTTTGGTTTTTTCAGATGGATCTCTCTAGGCCTGGAGCTCAATGAGTGCTCTAGGCTGGGTGGTCAGCACACGATAGGGACCCACCTCTCTGCTATTCTGGTGCTAGGATCACATATATGAAACTCATAACCAGACTTTTACAGGGGTGCTCAGGGATCAAACACAGGTCCTCATAGTTGCATAACAAGGACTTGACAGGCTGAGCCATCTGCCCACCCAGGCCTCCAGCCTTTTCCAGCTAGTTCTCAGCTCTTGGTGGAAACTACTCCCCTGGTACGTTCACCGTAGGAAAGTCGGATGTTTGCTACGCAGAGCAGCATCGACTCCTGACTGATTCAGTTGTGAGATGAGTCCCATCCTTACGAGTTAAGCCAGGTCCAGACCCTCCAAACACTTGAACTGTCCTAGATCAGTTATAAACCTGAGTAAAATGTCAGGACCTGGGTGGAGAGAGGAGGGAGGAGCTGCGAGCTGCTGAGGGACACCCAATGACAGGAAAGAAGACGATCCACCCTCCTCAGCCCCAGCACTGCTGGGTTCGGGCGGAGTCTCCACGGTGCTCTCAGCCTTGGCTATACACATCTCTGTGTCTTTTGCCTTCACCGTTAGCCAATGCTGTGCACACACCAGTGCCTGGGTGTCTTGCTGATCGTGCCAGCTTTAAGAGGCTTTCACAGTGGCACAGATTCACTAGAAACCGCTGTAACCTGCCCAGGGGGAAAATGGCCAAGGTGGCCTCAGCCCAAGCACCAGAGCCTTACTGTCACAAGTCCAGCTCCACCTGCTACACCTGAGCCTGCACTCTCCACCTCTGCTTCCGGATCTCTGGTCCAGGACATCTCACGTGCATCCAGATATTGGTGTTCCATGGGCATGCATAAGTAGTACTCCACTCCTTGCCTTCAGGACCAACCAGAGATTAGACATCTATGTAAGAAAAGTGTATATGTATTGTCAACTTTGTTATGCATTTGGAGAATGCACAATGCAGCCAGAGCTATGACCTGCTTCTAGTATTTCTCCAAATTAAGCCCACTTTCCTGAAATCTCAAATCTTAAGGATGAGCCAAGGATGGAGAAGATGATTCAGCTAGGCACTCTTTATAGACGTATAGACAGGGCAGAAGGCCAAAACTTCTGCTATTCGTATCCCACAACATACACATGATTCTGAAGGCAGTACCATGCACCAGGGACTCTTCTAGAGGGAGCGTCACCCAGGGGTGGAGATAGCACCTGACTCACAGTCTACCTCCAGTCCCTCCCCTTTGTGACCACCATTGGCCAGATCCACGAAGCCAGAGGAAAAAACTCCATCTACACCAGTTTCTGGAGATGGACATCAAGGACTGAAGGAAGACAGTGGAACCAACAGAAAACAAAAAGTATCTGACCATCCTGGACCATTCTCCACAGAGGTGAGGGGAGAGCAGATGATTTCAGTTGTCCGGAGAAACAAAAAGCATCCGGCCATGGGGACCAGCACCACCTCACTCTTCAGTCTTCCCTTGGGAAGACCACACATGCATTATCCTATAGAGGGGAAATTTCTTTTCCTTAACATGGGGGACAACATTTCCCCAGAACAACATTTCCCCAGAACTTGCTAACTATCCCAGGAGAACACACGAAGAACATATCCATAATGAAAATTAAATAATACATGTATGTCAAGTAATAAACAATTTTATCATTAAAATTATTTTGTATTTAATTTTATTTTTACAATTATTTATTTAATTATGATTTTAAATTATAATGAAAATGAAAATGTCCTTTTTCCTTGCCCTGGGTAGCATGGATATACAACAAGTGACAAGGGTCGAGGCCATCAACACTTACATTGAGAAACCAAATATGTGGCTTTAGAGAGATGGCTTAGCAGTCAAGAGCACTTGCTGCTCTTCCAGAGGACAGAGCTCCATTCCCAGCACCCACAGGGCAGGTCAGAATTGCCTGCAATTCCAGTTCCAGGAAACCTGACGCCCTCTTCTGGCCTCTGTGAGCACCTGAGCCTGCTTCATCTACACACACATGGATGACACATATCCATAAATAATTTTGTTTTAATTTAAAAACTGAGAAACCAAATATTCGAGAAATATTAGGGAGCACACAAAACTTCCTGGCAATATATTTCTATAAAAGAATCTCTTCAGGTTTCCTAGTCTCTCCCTAAACAGGCGGCTAGTTTATCTCAAGTTTGTGCTCTAACGAAGGAAGAAGGCACACAAAGAAAGCCCCCTTGGGCAGGAACTTATCATAGCAGTGACCTCCACGTATGAGCAGAGGATAGGCAGAAAGATGTAGGACTGCCAAAGAACAAGGGATTTGTCCAACCTAGAAAGTCCAGCTGCAAAATATATAAAGAAATCCACTTACTTAATTTGCTATTGTCTGTTCCCTGATTTCTTCCTTGCATGAAAATTTGAAGGTCTGATCTTTGCCACTCTTAAACGTCCCACTAACAGCAACTTTCTTAGTCTCTTCTAGAGCTGAGTCTGGTGGTCTGGTTTTTGTGTTGTTTTGTGTATTTATGTGTTCATGTATGAGGAGTCCAAAGGTCAATGTTGGGCTTTTTCCTCAATCATTCTCCCCCTTACTTTTTGAGACAGTGTCTCTCACTAGCCTGGAATTTGGCTAGACCATCTGGCCAATGAGTACCAAGGATCCTCAGGACGATCCTCTAGCGCTGGGACTGCAGGCCATTGCATCGCCACGTGTGAGTTCCATGGATAGTGAGAATCAGAACTCAGGTCCTCAGAGTCTCACGACGAGCACTGCGTGGGCTGAGCCATCTCCTCACCAGGGATCTGTCTCAATGAAGTGTTGTCCACTGTTCTTATCCTCACTGCATAAATAGAGTGTGGTGGAGCATGCCGGCAACCTAACACTTGGGCAGAATCAAGGGGACCAGTGTGAGAGGAATTGTTAACGGTCTTACTAATAAAAAGACAAACAAACCCGGAGCCAGATATTGGGGTGAAAGCTGAGAGATCAGAGGGATAGAACAAGCCAGTCACAAGCTCTTACTGCTAGGAAATCCTCAGTCCAAGAGAAAGCTACTTCCGGTATACTCACGCCTATATACCTTTCTGTGCCCTGCCAGCATACTTCCTATCTCCGCCCAGCTACATCACTTCCTCTTTCCACCCAGCTCTATCACTTCCTGTCTGTCTGTACAGACCTCCAGACCTCTGTGGTTAACTAGTGCTGAGATTAAAGGCGTGTGCCACCACGCCTGGCTCTGTTCCCAGTGTGGCCTTGAACTCACAGAGTCCAGATGGATTTCTGCCTCCCGAATGATAAGATTTAGGGCATGTGCTATCACTGCCTGACCTCTATGTTTAATATAGTGGCTATATTTTTCCTCTGATCCCCAGATAAACTTTATTGGGGTGCACAAATAAACTATCACCATAGATAAGAAGTTCAAGGCTATCTTCAACTAGATAGCAAGTGTGAGGCCCAGCCTGGGCTACATGAGGCTGTGTATGTGTGTGTGTGTATGTGTGTGTGTGTGTGTCTGTGTGTGTCTGTGAGTGTACATGTATGTCACATGAAACGATGCATGGGTATATATATATATATATATGTGTGTGTATATATACATATACATATATATTTCCCTTAGAAGGACTGTTTTAGAACAAGAATTCTGGGCAACAATTGGGGTTTTTTAATAGTAATAATAACTCTAAAATCTTTGCAGTCCCCCACTAAGCTCAAAGCCTCTGGGAACCACCTGTTTACACACTGTTCAGCAGCATGTCTGAGAAGACGGACTCATAAGTGATAAATTTAAAATTAAAGGATGGTGATATATCTGGATTTGTAGCTAACGAGTGGATACAATCGTTGTCATTTAAGAAAGCAAGCAGCATTATTTAGCCATCTGCTTCTTGAATGGTGCAAACAAATTAGCTCAGAGTCTCTTACATCTCTGATAAAATAGTAAAACTACTAAACACTCAAATGGCAGATACGCTAACTCTATGTAGTGACTTTGGGAAGCAGAAGTCATCTTTGTAGCCAGGAAGTTGTTTGAAATTCAAGTTTTACTTTCCTAAATGTATGTTTAAAAAAATCCCCTGGTGATCAATTCAATGAGCATTTATGGAAAATATTGCATATGCTAATCTCAAACCAGTGGAACCTGCAGGAAATTCTAAGAACTTAGGGCCCACTGTTTTAATAGTCTTACAGCTCAAGGGAAGATCTGAAGTGCATCTCTTTAGAATGTCCTTCACCCCAGGAAGTTCCAATCCATTTTTACAGACCAGCTGGTTTTGTTCTACTGTCTCCACACTTGACAATATTGGAAAATTCGAAGGGGCTAGTAAGACACCCTAAGTCTTCTCTCTTTCTTTGTCTGTGATCTCACGAGGTTCAAGTTGGGTGTGAAGCAAAGCCTACGAGAAAAGCACAGACGGCCAGGCTCTGAGCTGAATGGTGATGGGGCCCACGCCTGAGCTTTAAAGGGCTTTATTTTACACAACTGCGTTTATGCCCCAAGAATCAGCCATAAAACTGAGATGATGCTTATGACCATGAAAATCACCTAAATTTTTGTGTTGCTGCCATTTAGCTCACTCTATTTATGAGGAAAATTTCCTGTAACTATAAATGCCATGACTTATATAGTTATCTAGCAATCTAATGAAAGAAATATGCTTTGGCTTCACCTCTGCAGACAGGTCTCCGGGGACATATTATCGCAGAAAGTTACACTGTCCTCTTCTTGGCTTTGGCACTAGGGGGCTGGCTGTAGTTATTGCAGGCATGAAGCTTTACAATCAACAGTCATTTTAAAAATAAAGTAATGAATGGGAGAAAACAAATCTTTATTTAATTTTTTGTCCCCATGATTACTTCAAGTTCTAAAAACATGTGAGTTCTTTCATTTTCTCAGGCTGAAAAATGTTGGTGGGGGCCAGGCACCAAAGGTACTTGCGATGGGAGCCTCGCTGTGGAAAGACACAGAGCATATTGATTTTGGAAAGGGACTTCTTCAGTTAGCCTGGAGGTCACGGTGACTCGGGGAGCAGCAAGTGCCACAGGTGCTGCCCCCACCCACATTCTTCCACTCTGCAGCTTCTGTTACCTGCATTGAAACATGATCTGAAAATATAAAATGGGAATTTCCAGAAATAAGTAATCCATAGATTACCCTGCACCCATTTGAGTACAGTACATTGTTGAGATCATTCTACTTTGTTTTAGTTATTACAATTCATTTCTGGCTGTCAAAGACTTCCAGAGTTTTATATGCATGTAAAAAGCCAGAGTGTGATGAGATCAGTACTGTCCCCAATTTTAGAAACTAATGTGTGGATGGGAAGGGGGTTTCAGAACAGCCCAGTGTGTAATTATCCTGAAATAATGAATTTAGTGACTCAAGTAGGTCCTTGCTATTTCTTCGTGTTTCTGTTCCAGACATATTAAACATAAGCCTGACCTGCATTTACATATTAGACAGCCCCAGGCTCTGCGCAGGTGCCTTTGTGAAGAGGGTGCATGTGTGGTTCTGAGGGAAATGAAGAGAGGTTCCATTAAAGGTACAGGCAGGTACTGGAAGGTCAGAGAGTGGCCTGCCTTTCAGGGATAATTTCTGAAGAACTGAATGTGAGCAAATTTATCTATGAAAGGCTTTGAGGCTATCTTAGTATCTACTGCTGTGAAGAGACACTGTGACCAAGGCAACTTATAAAAGAAAGCATTCAACCAGGGGCTTGTTTTCGGTACCAGAGGGTTAGAGTCGGTCACCATTGTGTCACTATTGCTGTGATGAAACACCATGACCAAAGCAACTTAGAGAAGAAAGCGTTTACTTGACTTGCAATTCATCATCACTGTTCATCATCAAAGGAAGCCAGGACAGGAACTGAGGCAGGGCAGGAACCTGGAGGCAGGAACTGATGCAGAGGCCATGGGGAATGGTGCTTGCTGGCTTGCTCCCTGTGGCTTATTCAGCCTACTTTCTTATAAAACCCAGGACCACCAGATCAGGGTTGGCCCCACCTGCAATGGACTGAGCCCTCCCCCATCAATCACACTTTAAAAAATACCCTACAGCCAGGTCTTATGAAGGCATTTTCGAAATTGAGGTTTCCTCCTTTCAGCTGACTGTAGCTTGTGTCAAGTTGGCATAAAAACCAGCACAACCACAGTGGTGGGGAGCGTGGCAGCAGGCAGGTGGGCATGGCACTGGAGCAGTGATTGAGAGCTTAAATCTGATCCACAGGCACAAGGCGAGCAGGAGAGGCTGGGCTTGGCATGGGCTTTTAAGACTTCAAAGTCCTCACCAAATAACACACCTCCTCTAACAATGTCACACTTTACAATCCTTCCTCAACAGTCTGCCAACTGGGAACCAAACATTCAAATACATGAGCCTATGTGTTCTCATCCAAACCATCACAGAAGGTTCTGTTTTCCTTTGTCTACAGCCATTTCTTCACTAATAGCTATTAGAAGCTGTCTTCTTCAGCTCATTTCATTGAAATGTCTTCTGAATCTCTTGCCACAATATGTAAGGTTTTGTGTTGGGAGTACAAAGGAATACAGTTTAAACCTAGCATTTCGACTTGATTTCCACTATGGTGTTAGCTGTCTATAGTCACTGAAGGGTGTGGTGTGGGCCTTAGGTTACTCAGCTTTTCAGACTAGCACCAAGTACTGCCATAGTGCTACAGGGCTGTTCTATGGGCAGAGCCTGATTTAAGCAAGGAGAATTAGCTGTTAGCTCAACACTCAACAGAACATGTCCCTCTGTGCTCATGGAGCCACTGTCTCATGTCATCCATTATCAAATATCCACCTGAGTCTAGTACACTCGTTAAGTTAGAAACAAGAATACCGCAAGTTAGTTCTTAGAAAATGACCCTTGCATTCATTGATAAGATTTCATTATAGATCCCCATTTATAGTAGAGGCATTCAGTAAGCTCATACTAGACAGTTTAGGCAAGCTCATTACAGATTTTAACTTTCTCATGTATTTACCTGTGCTCAAAGAGCTTGTGCGAGAGATAATGGCTAAGAATTAAAATAAAAGGCATGGCAGGAGAGGAGAGATAGCTCAATGGTGAAGAGCATTGGCTGCTCTTGCAGGGGGTTGGGGTTTGACTGCCAACACCACATGATGGCGGCTCACAACTGTCCATAAACTCCACTTCCAGAGGAGAGAACTCCCACTTCTAGCCTCTGTGGGTGCTGTCAGGCATGTGAATGGCAAAGACACATATGCCAGCAAAACACCAACCACATAACGTAAAATACAATTTAATAAAATAAAAGACGTGTTTCCAAATTCCAGTGTTAACACAAAGGAACTGTACGTGCATTTGCCGATGGTTACCATCTGCCTATTTGCTACAGTGATTCAGTCTGCTTCCCTGTGTCTCTTTTCAGCCTATTGGGGAACATGGAGACCAGCCTCTCCCCTTCCCACTCAAGTGAACTCAGGCTGTGCCTTGACTTGGTTGTGAAAGAAAAAGAAACAAAGGCCCCAGGGATCTGACAGTTTCCAAAGGGAAACAGGTGCTCTGAAATGCTTTGTTTTCAGAGGCAGACCTTTGGTTTTTAAACGGCAGCATTGTAAGTTAGCTATTAAAAAAACAGCCTTCAGTTAGCTATGAAATGGCATCTCTGTCGCTTCGTGGTGTTTGAGTGTGCATTTACTACACTGAGCTGTAATTGTGTTTCTGCCCAGGCTGAGCTGCTAGTCCCCTGGGAAAGCAACAGGTGGCTACCTCTATGTCCTGCTTCCCTGGTCCTGGATGTTGACTTCCGTGAGCACGTGTATGGGCAGACACTGGCTAGATCCAGCCAGGGTCCTCCACTCTTCACTTCCATACAGAGGAATGAACTCAGCAGGAGTCATTTAGCTTGGATCCCTGCTGCTGAAGATTAGTATTCCCAGATGAAACTTGTACCTGCTTTTCCAAATTACTTTTCCCTTTCTTTGCCTTTTATAGCTGAAGCTACATGGTATGAAATAACATGCATAAAGTTTAAGTATGAATAAGTTAAGTATGAATAAAGTTTAAGTATGAATAAGTATAACTGTGACAGTTATATAATTGATAGATATATATGAACATACCATTCATACTTACATATGTATACAGTTACATATAAATATGTATTAAGGTCACAAACAAGTGTGTTAAGCTTTCTGTTGACAACTTGCAAGCAACACAGTGAAATAGGGTATGTGTGGGAGGGGTGCTCTAACAGAGTGTGTGTGGGAGGGTCCTAACAGGGTATGAGTGGGGTTATAACAGAGTATGTATGGATGTGTGGGGGGGTTATAACAGAGTATGTATGGATGTCCTAATGGGGTGTGTGTGGAAGGGGTCCTAACAGGGTAAGTGTGTGTGTGTGGGGGGGGGGTCCTAACAGGATATAGGGTTGGAGAATTTCTAACAGGGTGTGCATGGAGGGCATCCTAATAGGGTAAGGGTCATCCTAACAGAGTGGTTGTGGGAGAGATCCTAATAGGGTGTGGGGGGTTCCTAAGAGGTTATGTGTGTGTGTAAGTCCTAACAGATTATGTGTGTGGGGTTCCTAACAGACTGTGTGTGTATAAGGGGTCTTAACAGCTTTAGGAGTTTCCTAACAGGATGTGTGTAAGTGTGGGGGCAAATAGAGTGTCTGGGGATGGGAATATCCTAATAGGGTATGTATGAGGGTGTTCTAACATGGTGTATGTAGGGGATCCTAACACGTTGTATTGTGGGGGCCCTAACAGGGTGTGTATGAGGAGTCCTATAGGCTGGGGGGGGGAGCTTATACTCCTATATTCCACCAAAGTCTCCACTTTCCTGCTTTTAAAAACAATTGTCATGCCATAAAAATGTCCTTTCAAAATACCAGTATGATAACTGTAATACACATTTTAAACAACTACACACTAGTGATAAAAACCATACTCTAGTTTTAGGATCCAGAATATTCCTTCCTCTCTTGGAGTTTTATTCTTTTCAGAAGTTTTGCTCTGTCCTTAAAGACCTCATCTGAGAGTTCTTAAGATGGCTAATGAGCTACCCAGGCCTGGCAGACAGGGAAAGTTCCAACAGTCCCAAGGCGGAAGCTCCTGTACT
>CABHPH010140852.1:10999-24022 GCA_902168325.1 Peromyscus nudipes | reverse complement strand
ATCCTTATGTGCACAGATAAGTGTGGTCCTTACCTTTATTAAGGAATCTTCCCTGTGCAATGGAAGAAGACTGGTACTGAAAACCACAACCAATAAAAATGCAGAGCTGTGGAGTCCAGTCTCAATGTGTACATCTGCACACACATTCATGTAAAGTGGGTAGGGGAAAGCCCAGGAGGCCTCAAAGAACTACAGGTGACTAGGACATGCTGAGAGAAATAGTCTTCCCCAAGGAAGAGCACACCGATTGGTTATCCACTACCAAACAGTCAGTCCTGAACACGTACCCACAAGTAACAGTATATGGACTGAGCAGATTGTATTTGTGTATTTAAGAATACATATGTATATATGTATGTGTATGAAATAACAATTGATGAAAAAAAGTCATGAACTTGAAAGATAGACAGGAGAGGTATATGGGAGGGTTTGGAGGGTGGAAAGGGAAGGAGAAAAATGATAAAATTCTAATCTCAAAAATAAAAGGAATAATTAGAAAAGAGACATGTGGATAGCAACAAATGCACACAGAAGTGTTCCTTATCAGTCATTAGGGAGATGTAAATTGAACTGAAAATGAGGGCACTGCATCTTTATTAGAATAGGTAAAAGAATTCAACAAATCAAAACCCCAGCAACACCGTGTGCTGATCAGAACGTGGAGCCCTAGCAGCTGAGTTCATAATGGGTGGGAATGCACCAATGGTACTGCCACTTTGGAAAACTGTTTTTTTTCTTTTTAATCATTAAACATATGATCTGACTCAAAAATTCTGTATATAGATACACATCTAAGAGAAGAATAAACCTTGACAGTGTTTTTTTCCATAAATGTCCCAAATTGGAAATAATCCAAGTATTTGACAAATTGCTAAAAAATTTATAATATATATTCATATAATAAAATATCATTTACCAATACAAAAGAAATGCTACATGTAGAAATATGAAGTATGTCAAATGATGCATGAAGGAATATCTGTTAAAGTATGCATATGATATATGTATTTTTGTATCAATAGGCTACACAATGTGTGTGATACCATTTATATTCTAGAAAGCAATGTTCAGCAGTTGCCAGGGGTGAGGGTGAGAAATTGACTTTAGATATGACTTACGAAGGAATTTTTAGTGTGAGGAACTTGGTTAATATCCTAACTATAGGGGTGACTAGATGCATTTGCCCAAGCCTATAGAACTAAATACCAACAGTTAATTTTACTTCATTTAAATTTTGAAAGTGAACAAAAAATTTAAAAACATGTTAAAAATCAAAATATCTATACTAGCTGGGCGGTGGTGGCGCACACCTTTAATCCCAGCACTCGGGAGGCAGAGTCAGGCGGATCTCTGTGAGTTCAAGGCCAGCCTGGTCTACAGAGCGAGATCCAGGACAGACACCAGAACTACACAGAGAAACCCTGTCTCTAAAAACCCAAACAACAACAACAACAACAACAACAACAAAAACACCACACAAAAACCCCCAAAATATCTATATTAAAAAGAAAATATAACACCCTGATGGAACTTCTTGGTGTCTGTAAGAGTGTGCGTTGTGGAGAGCGATAACTCAGCAGCAGGCCCACTCTGTGCTGCAGTCCTACCCAGCACCGCCCCTGCCTGAGTCTGTGGTAGGAATGCTGTGCAGGTTGACTTCCAGGAGTCATCAATTCCCAAGTAGCCTTTTTGAACCTCTTTGATTATGTCCCATAATGTAGGATGTTTCTACCCATGTTTGCCTTTTTAGCTTGCAGTGACTATTCTCCTAGCCTTATTTAATCCCTTCTCAATGTCTTTCTTGGGACATTTTTTTGAATAAAATCCTTGAATATTTAATCATATCTTAGCAGCTGCCTCTGGAAGGATCTGAACTCACACAACTCTCAGTTTTATACTCTATTATAATATGGTGCCAAAGAGATAAAATACCTACATGTGTGTATATTACCTTTATTTGACCACCTGTTTCAAAAATATTGATTGAAATATAGCATGCTTAAAAAGCTGCTAAATATAAATGCACAGCTCTATGAGTCTCCACAAATGAAAAACACCATTGGATAAAAAATGAGCACACTATTTTCATGCAGAAGTCTTGAAAATAACTTTCTCCACTTAAGCCCTCTCTCAGAGGCTAACTGAGTCCTAGAGACTGAGCTCTAAATTCTTGATATCATGATCTTCTCCATTTCTGAACTCTACATATGATAGGTATCATTTATAGATATGTGATATATGTGATACTTCTTACATGTCAAATATATGATACATAACTGCTGCATCCTCAGCATAAACTTTTAGTTTGACTTCTTAAAAGTGGGCAGACTTTTCTGTCCTGCCAGCTGCTCTCAAATAAACACACTGAGACTTATTATTAATTATAAATGCTCGGCTGACAGCTTAGGCTTGTTTCCAGCCAGCTCTGACAACTTAAATTAACCCATTTTTATTAATGTACGTGCTGCCAGAGGCTTGTTTACCTCATCTATGAACTTACCATGTTACTTCTTCAGTGTCTGGCTTACAACATCTCCAACTCTACACCTCTTCACCCAGCATTCTCTCTGCTCCCCACATCCTGCCTAGCTATCAGCCAATCAGCTTTTTATTAACAGTGAGAGCAACACATTTTCAGTGTACAGAGGATTGATTATTCCACAGCACTACTTTTAATCAATGTCATGTCTTTGAGGCTTACCCATGGTGATACATGAATCAATAACCTTTCAACTTTTATGGAATATTTCATTTAAATGCACATAATACAAGTTTCTATTTTACTACTGGAAATTGTTTTTGTTTTCACTTTGTCTTCTCCAAATAATGCTGCTATGAACATATTTGAGCTAGTAGACTAAAAACAGTAAATATATTAACAATCAGATTTGTTTTATTCCTGCACTAAGTCTAGCACTTGAAATATAAATTGATATAATTTTCCATTTTAACAGAATAAGTTAGAAAATCATTCAGTTGTATAAACAGAAAGGAAAAAAAATTGATAAAATTTAACACACAACCATAGTGAAACAATAACACTAAACACTAAACTCTCAGCAAACTGAACAGGGAGTGCCCCTAATTTAATGAAGAATATTTATAAAAAAAATCTGTGGCAAGTGTCATTTGCTAAGGGAAATTATTAAAAGTGTTTCACTTGATACAAGGAAGGATACCAGTAAATGTTTAATCTCTTACCACTTCTGCTTAATTTTTTTTTCTGTTTTAGGTCTTAGCCAAGAAAACAAGGCCAAAAAAAAAAAAATGACCTGGCATTGGGAAGAAAGACATAACGTACTCCTCAGGTTGCTGAGCACAACTGGATGCATTTTAGTCTAAAAAGATTTCTCAACAAAATTTTGATGTAGAGTAAGTCAGATTATTGGATATAATGTTCATGTATAAAATAAATTTTGTTTTTATATACCAGCAACAAAACTGTTAGAATGAGACATTTTAGAAAACACTCTGTCAGAGTTATCAGAGATGCCTACATTCATTGAGTAGAAAGATACCATGTATATTGCACTCATATGTTTGCCCCCAAGTGTATCATCTTTTAAAATTTAATTTTTTGTTTATGTGTGTGTGTGTGTGTGTGTGTGAGTATGCACATGTGAAGTGCCTGTGGAGGCCAGAAGAAGGCACCAGATACTCTGGAGCTAGAGTTAATGAAGGTTGTGTGCTACCTGATGTGGGTGCTGGAAACCAAATCTCCTCCCTGGAGGAACCACGACTGTGCAGAACTCTTGAGCCGTCTCTCCAGTACTAACTGTGCCTTCTTTCAGAAATCTAGTCTTACCTCAGATGTGCTACAATTTGAAAAATCAAAAACATAAAGCCAATAAAATTCACTTAATGAAACTGGAAAGATGTTAGTGCTCAGATTCCGTGACTGTCCTTGGGGGCAAGTAGTATTTACAGAGTCCTTTACACTTCTAATCTGGGTCAACATGACTCAGACTGCAGAAGTACTGATTCCAGAAGAGGGGGCATCTTCTGCATCTATATCTCCTTAGATTTCAGAAGACAGGCATATGTTCTCTGTGTTCCCTGTTAGTACGAGATGCTTCTTAAAGTTTTCAGAGAGATGGTTTGTCTAGAAAGGAAAAGTAAAAGGAAAATTGGCTTCAGTTTGTATATAAGGCATTTAAAAAGAGTACTGAGAGTTTGTTCTTTTGGGCAAACATTTGGTGTAGACTTAAGCGTTAAGGTGAAGGTTAGATATTGACTCTTGAATAATTCAAGATGCACAGTGATTCTTAGAGAACATTGCATTAGTTAATTAGCCCTGGCTTTAAGAGAATTTGTTTCTAATAATATGTGTTGAATTTGACTTAGCTCTGTAAAGAAGATTATAGCCAAATAAATACTATGAATTAACTAAGCCAGTAATTATCTGGGTCTCCCTTTTGTATTTGGGTTTTAGAAGTGTGTAATCTAGTGAGCAGTGATGGCTGGATGAGTCGGGACTACTGAAAAGCCCCCCTGATTTGGCTTATAGGAGCTGGTAGAACTATATGATTAAGCACTGGAGCTCAAGACATAATCCATGTGTATTCTGGTATTATCAAATCTTTTCTCTCTAGATTGGTGACTTTAAATTTGATCAACCACAATTTACTGCTGAAAATATGATTTATGCCTGGCAGTGGTGGCACACGCCTTTAATCCCAGCACTGGTGAGGCAGAGCCAGGCGGATCTCTGTGAGTTCAAGGCCAGCCTGGTCTACAGAGCGAAATCCAGGACAGGCACCAAAACTACACAGAGAAACCCTGTCTCAAAAAAAGAAAGAAAGGAAGAAAGAAAAAAGAAAGAAAATATGATTTACACCATGAGTTAGTAGTAACATACATAGGCAGACATTTACTGGAATTAAAGTTTTTGAGGAAAATGCTTGTTTCTACTCCAGGTAATACACATGGATAATTCCTATCTTACTGTAATTTGTTACATTTCTCTTCAGACGTGTGGGTGGTGGCTCCTGAACTTGGCTGAGCTGCTTATTAATGTGTCACAAGCTTTTGTTGAAAATGCTGATTTAAGACTCTTAAGATTCACTTTCTTCTTTTGATGCTCTCTTGAATTTGATCCTTGGCACTCTGCCTAGCCAAACCCAGCTACGGTTTGGCAGTTATAAATACCTCAATCCCATCAGCTATTCATCTTGATAAAAGAATGCCTGGACTGGGAGGTTATTTTGACCCTGGACCATGAAAGGGAAAACGAGATAATACATAATTAGTGTTATGTCTTTCTTTGTTCACAAAGTTCTATTTTGTAGTCTACTTTCTACTTTTAAATCATGGATGGAGAAAGTGGTCAGTTTGATTGAAACAGAGTCACAGACTAGAAGAGGATATAATGAAATAATCCAGAAGCAGAAACTAGGTCAGAAGCCTCATTCAGAACATCTGCATTTGTGCATTGGAACGGAAAAATCTTTATTCTAGATCATTGTCGTGAAGAGAGTTCAGAACGGCTATATGTGAAACAGTGACTCAGAGCCTTGGGCGAACAATCGTTTGCATAGAACCAAAACAATTCTGTCCGTCCTATAGCTGTAACTCTCCAGCACAGGGCATTGCTGTTCCTTCTGTCAAAAATTGAAGTCTGTGGGACTGAAAGTACAGCTCAGTGGGAGAAGACTTGCTTGGCATGTGGGAGGTTCTTGGTTTGAGCAGTCTCTTCCATCCATTTACTCCAGTTGAGAGTGGGCTGGCATTATGATGGACTTTGTTTAATAGAATGTGGTCAGTTGTTGTGGTACTGTGGTATTTCTATGCTAAGGCACCAGAAAGTCATGAGCTTTTTTTTTTTTTTTTTTTGGTTTTTTTTTTTGAGACAGGGTTTCTCTGGGTAGTTTTGGTGCCTGTCCTGGTTCTCATTCTGTAGACCAGGCTGGCCTCGAACTCACAGAGATCCACCTGGCTCTGCCTCCCAAGTGCTGGGATTAAAGGCGTGTGCCACCACTGCCTGGCTGAGCTTTTTTTGTTTGTTTATATTTGCATAAAATCCTTTAGCTACCATATAAGAAAGCCTTTAAAAAGGCCATTATTTTAACATGTGAAGACAAAAGGTAAATAGAAGAAGGTGTCTAGAAAATGAACCACAAAGTTACCATGTAGGTGTCATGAACTTAACCCTTTGGGGGAAAGAGAAGAGAAATCTAGTATTGTGTGTTTATGGGGGTGTATGGGGTGATTCTCCAGAGACCAGGGGCCAGGCTTGAGACATTAGCAGTGGTTACAACAGTTGATGGATGTGAGCACCAGGGGCTAAAGGGACCTGGCTGGACATCAGCAGTGCTGAGAGGTCTGCCCCTTGCACTAATGAGAGCCCGTGCTTCTCACATTGAGCTTTCTCCACACAAGTGTAGCTTCTCCAGGGTTCGCGAAGAAATGAGGAGAGGAAGATTACTGCGACAAGCTACAGCCTCAGTTGCTGCGGCAACATCATCTCAAGTTTATAACACAGATCATCCACCTTCCCCTCCACTCTATTTATGCCCCTTCCACATACATGTCTGCTGTCATTACACAGACTCTCTTTTTCTGTTGCATAATGAACAATTTCTTGACTTCATTATAATTCCCCAATACACTGCCACGTTCTGCTTGCAAACAAAAGCTTTGATCTTCAAATGGTGATGGACGATGAAGACACAGCTTGAAGATGTAAGACCATTTACTCACAGCATTGGGAGTAACCAGAATATTGGCATCTTCTTCTGTGCACAGGGAAGTAGGATGGCCAGGCATCACATGTGCATGCAGCGGGCTGCAGAACAAGAGAGGGACTCAAGCTTAGAGATTCCAGTCTTTTTATGCTGGCAAACCTGCCTGCCTCTGGCTCGCCAAGGAAACACTAACCACATTTTTCACGGCTGCAAGAGAATTTGTTCTTTGCTCTTAAAGTCAGTACTCCTGCCTACAAGATTTTCAGACACACAAAAGAACTATGGAGAACCACCTATGGAGGATCACCTCCTGTGGAGGATCACCTCCTATGGAGGACCACCTCCTAAGAAATTCTGTCTTTCCATTTAGGTTTTGTCAACTTGTCCCATGAGTACACTGATCCATATAAAGCCCCTATAAAAGGCCCTTTTCTACAAGAGGCCCAGAGTTCCTTCCCCAGGATGAAATAACAAACAAACAAAAAAGCAAACAAAACCCCAAAATCTGGACATGCGTCACATGGTTCAATTTTATAGTGGACACATTAGAAAACAATAAACACGTACCACCCAAAGCTAGTTTCTGTGACATGGTGACAACAGTGAAATCAAGTCCCATCAGAGCAGCAAATGGCATGTATTAAATTTTCAATTGTTAATTCCAGTTAAGACCATTAGTCTATATTAATTTTTCTAAATTTTCTAAACTCAAATTAAGGTTTAAGTTCAGTTCCACAAGAACATTGAGTCGTTACCAATGTCCAGTGGTCTAACTGGACAGAGCGGCTTTGGATCCAGGCTCCCTTAAGCAGGGATCACAGATGTTCGGAGTGAGGGAACATGGATGAGATGAAGAATAAGCTCTCCCTGATTACTCTTCAGCCAGGGCTTCTGAACCCTCCTCTCTATGAGTCCTTGACCTCGGCCAGATCCTTGCTGGCCTGCATAGGCCAATTTTAAAGATTCCTGTGGAAGCGAAGGAAATAGCTCAGTGATTAAAAACACTTACTGTTCTTGCCGAAGACCCAGGTTCAGTTACCAACACTCACATGGCTACTCCTACCTGCCTGTACATCTGGTCTCAGGCGATCTGACACCATTTTGTGTTATTCATGGGTACTGGGCATGAAGGTGGTACACATACATTCATGTAGGCCAACACTCATACACGCTTAAAAACAAACAAATAAATCTATAAATAAAAGAATGATTCCTGCTAAGTTGGTTTATGGACAATTCCCCCTCACCTTTGGCAGCTGACCACCCCAGCCTGGACTCCCCAGAATTCTCCCTATCTTTGATGCCTCCTCTTAGTAACGTCACATCCACTAACTGCTTTCCCTCCCATCCATCTGCTATATCCCACAGACCAAGTCTACACCTACTGTAGTGATTTCTAAATAAAATCTACCTTCCCACTTCAGGTAATGTTGGTGCTGGTTGTCCCTAGTCATTGAGAAGGTGAGGAGTTCCCAGAGGGCTCAGTGGTTAGATGTAGGAAATGTAGGATGGTGGTTGTTAGGTGTAAGTTTTCAAGAATCCAAACACCAGGGCCTAGAGAGATGGCTCTTGAAGTAGAAGACCTGATTTAGTTCCCACTGTTCAAGTCAAGAGGCATGCAGTTGCTTTTAACTCCAGATTCAGGGGTATTCAATGCTTCTGGCTTCCATGAGCTCCTCTATTCATGTATGTACACACACCCAAACATTTAATTTTTTCTTAAATTTAACATTTTTTCATATATTTTACATACTGACTACAGTTTCCCCTCCCTCCTTTCTTTCCATACCCTTCCCCCATCATCCATCTACCCTCGTCCCCATCTACTCCTCCGTCTCCATTCAGAAAGGGGCAGGCCTCCCATGGGCTTGAACAAAGCATGGTACATCAAGTTGAGGCAGGACCCAGCTCCTCCCCTGCATCAAGGCTGGGCAAGGTAATCCATCATGAAGAACAGGTTCCAAAAAGTCAGCTAAGCAGCAGGGGCAGATCCTAATCACACTGCGTGGAGCCTTACAAACATACCAGGCTACACAACTGTCTCACACACATGCAAAGGGCCTAGGTTGGTTCCATGCAGGCTCCCTAACTGTCGATCCAGAGTCCATGTGCTCCCGCGAGCTCAGGTCAGCTGTCTCTGTGGATTCCCCCATCATGATGTTGACCCCCTTGGCTCCTACCATCCCTCCTCCCTTTCTTCTGCAGGACTCCCAGAGCCTGGCCCAGTGCTTGGCTGTGGATCTCTGCATCTCCTTCTATCAGTTACTGGATGAAGGGTCTCTGATGACAATTAAGATAGTCACCAATCTGATTACAGAAGATGACCAGTTCAGGCACCCTCTCCACTACTGCTAGGAGTCTTTGCTGGCATCATTCTTGTGGATTCCTGGGATTTTCCCTGACACCAGGTTTCTCCCTAACCCTGAAATGACACCCCCAGCAAGACATCTCTTTCGTTTTTCTTCACCTCCGTCCTACCCCAACTTGCCTCCCACACTCAGCCACACCCTCAAGTTCCCAGATCCCATCTCCCTCACCCCTGGCCCCAGTTTACCCAGGAGATCTCTTCTATTTCTCCTTACCAGGGAAATCCATGCATCGCTCTTTGGGCCCTCCTTGCTATCTAGCCTCTCTGGGGTTGGATTGTAGGTTGGTTATCCTGTACTTTATGCCTACTATCCACTTGTGAGTGAGTGCATACCATGCTCGTCTTTCTGGGTCTGGGTTACCTCACTCAGAATGATTTTTTTTCTAGCTCCATCCATTTGTCTGCAAATTTCATGATGTCATTGTATTTTTACAGCTGAGTAATACTCCACTGTGTAAATGTACCACATTTTCCTTATCCATTCTTCAGTTCAGGGGCATCTAGGTTGTTTCCAGGTTTGGGCTATTATGAATAATGCTGCTATGAACATAGTTGAGCAAGTGTCCTTGTGGTATGATTGAACATCCTTTGGGTATATGCCCAAGATTGGTATAATTGGGTCTTGAGGTAGATTGGTTCCCAATTTTCTGAAAAAACCACCATATTGAATTCCAAAGTGGCTGTACAAGTTTGCACACCCACCAGCAGTGGAGGAGTGTTCCCCTTGCTCCACATCCTCTCCAACATAAGCTGTCATCAGTGTTTTTTGGTCTTAGCCATTCTGACAGGTGTAAGGTGTTATCTCAGAGTCATTTTGATTTGCATTTCCCTGATGACTAATGGTGTTGAGGAATTCCTTAATTGTATTTCGGCCATTTGAGATTTTTTTCTGTTGAGAATTCTCTCTTTAGATCTGTACACCATTTTAAAATTGGATTATTTGGTATTTTGATGTCTAGTGTCATGAATTCTTTATATATTTTGGAGATTAGCCCTCTATCAGATCATTGATGAAGATCATTTCCTATTTTGTAAGCTGCTGTTTTGTCTTATTGATAGTATTCTTTGCCTTACAGAAGCTTCTCAGTTTCAGCAGGTCCCATTTATTAATTGTTACTCTCAGTGTCTGTGCTACTGGTGTTATATTTAGGAAGTGGTCTCCTGTGCCAGTTCGTTCAAGGCTGCTTCCCACTTTCTCTTCTATCAGGTTCAGTGTAACTGGATTTATATTGAGGTCTTTGATCCACTTGGACTTGAATTTTGTTCATGGCAGTAATAATATGGATCTATTTGTATTCTTCTACATATTGACATCCAGTTAGGCCAGCATCATTTGTTGAAGGTGCTTTCTTTTTTTTTTTTACACTGTTTAATTTTTGCTTCTTTGTCAAAAATCATGTGTTAATAGGTATACGGATTTATGTCAGGGTCTTTGATTCAGTTCTATTGATCTGAGTGTCTGTCTTTATGCCAATACCAAGCTTTTTTTTTTTTTTATTACTATAGTGCTATAGCAGAGCTTGGGGTCAGGGATGGTGATACCTCCGGAAGTTCCTTTATTGTACAGGACTGTTTTGACTATCCTGGGTTTCTTGTTTTTCCATATGAAGTTAAATATTGTTCTTTTGAGTTCTGTGAAGAATTGTGTTGGGGTTTTGATGGGGATTGCATTGAATCTGTAGTTTGCTTTTGGTAAGATTGTCATTTTTACTATGTTAATACTACCTATCCATGAGCATGGGAGATCTTTCCATTTTCTGATATCTTCTTTAATTTCTTTCTTCAAAGACTTAAAGTTCTTGTTATACAGTTCTTTCACTTTGGTTAGAGTTACCCCAGGATACTTTATATTGTTTGTGGCTACTGTAAAGGGTGTTGTTTCTCTGATTTCTTTCTCAGCCCATTTTATCATTCAATACACAGACTCTTAAGTCCTGGAAAGGCCAAGCCTCTGATGACTATACAGTAATTGACTGAAGTTCCTGAATTCATTCATTTAGAGTCAAAACTGGGTATAGGAATACCAAGAGATAGATGACCTATACCAACTACATATTTACTTGCCTTTACTCTGTAACTGTGCCCTTTATCCTCCTGATGATCACATTTTTAAAAAATTAAAATTGCCTTTTAGGATAGCATACAAAGTAATGGAGTTACTGACAATCAAGGTTAATTGCCCCCAGCCAGTATATTAATGTCCCTTAATATGCTGTGTCTTCAAGAAGCCATCCCATTCCTCTATAAGATCAACATTTGTGGATAGTGAGGTCTGTGTGAGACCAGTGGATTTCATTACTGTGGGGAATATCAATGTACTTTCTACACTATGCCACGGGGGATCTCCATCCATAACTGGAGTTCTTACCCATCTTGATCAAGATAAATCATTGCCTTTTCCAGGGTAGAAGGCCCTGATATAATTTTTCATTGGTAGATAGGCTTGTCTTTTTGAGTCATGGTTCTGTATTGGAGGTTTAGGATTACATCCCTGTGGTTGATGTATTTGGAAGTTCCTGGTGATAGAAGCTAGATTAACCTTGGAGCTTGATGTGGTGATTCATGCCTTTAATCCCAGCACTTGGGATGCAGGGGCAGGAGAATCTCTGTGAGTCTGAGGCCAACCTAGTCTACAAAGTAATTCTAAAATAGTCAGTAATACTATTAAGTAATTACTACATAGTAATATCTTGCTTTATAAAGAAAAAAAAGGAAGCTCGATTAACTGTGGGTAGAAGGAGTCTGAGCTGATGAGGTCATAATTAAATGGTTCCTAAACAAACTTGAAATTATGAATTCTGTTTACATAGGGTTAGTCAACAAGAGTAGAAGGTTGCTGTTTAGTGACAGAGTCACTCTGTCCTCCTTGTTTTCAGTACATGCTTTCTGGAAGGAACTATTATGAGCTACAAAGATCTTCTTGCCTGTTTTCACCAGTCTCTTCCCCGTGATGTAGACACTTGTCAATTTCTAGGAATCTCCCAACTAAGCGATGCCTTTGACAGCAAGAATGTGTGTATTATTTCATTGTCCACTTCTTCTCTGCACACAGGGTCACATGCTCTGCCCACAGGTTGGTCCATTCAGAGAATTCCCTCCCACTGCTGTCTTTCAGGGACAGCCCAAGAGGCAATATGAACCAGCAGCTGTCTATCGTTAGCTCACACCAGCATCCTGAACAGAACCACTGTGAGTCCAGTTCAGTATCTGTTATTCATCGGCTTACCAAAGGTGCAGTTCCTACCCTATCCAATTAGGTCTCAAGTATGAGCCGAGGAACATTCGTGCGGTGGTGAGTGACATGGGACCGGGCCACATGTTCTTGAAGATTTTTCTCGTGCTTCCTGATTCTGACTGACCATGACTCTAGATATACTACTTCCATTTTATGCAATTTGCTCAGAATTCCTTTTGTGGAAGAAGTTTGAGGCCTAAGATACCTTGAAAAGAATTCACTTTTGTGTAAAGAAAAGGAATACTATATTGGCCAGAGGAGGAAATGAAACTTCAATGCCTACGTACCAAAACCTCAGTCAGCTAGCTTGGGAGCTCTGCAGCAAATGGTGTCCATTGGTGTGCCCTGAAACAGGATCTGTGCACCCATGTATCAGTCATCAGACATAGGCCTTGGAAATGGTGTGATCTGGAAATGGTTATGTGTCTGCAGAGGTAGACACCAAGTAAGTCAATAGCTAGAGGTTGTTAGCTTTTCCTAATCAGTAGCAAGACATTCCTCCAAGGAGTTCCCTATCTATCTCAGCCATCTTAATCTAGGGCATGGGGTGTGTCTGAACATCCAGATGAGCGCTGGTGATTGTAGCTGCACATCCCATGATTAGATCTTCAGTCTCAGTGACTTAGAACATTCTGATAGCTGCTTTTCAAACAGTGCCTTGTCCTCTGTGGCAGATGGTATGTCCTCTTTTAGTAGCCTAAGGGCTATACTATAAGCCTGAGTCTGCCTGAAATTCT
>CABHPH010140852.1:385-10599 GCA_902168325.1 Peromyscus nudipes | reverse complement strand
ACTCTTGCCCTTGGAGGATAGCCATTTCTCAATAGACTTCCCATGTCCCCCAGTCCATCTTAAAGGCTGTTAGAGAAGACTCAATCTGCAGTACTTGGTTAAGCTAAATTAAATAATACATCTTTCCCATAGCATTTTATGTATCTTTAATGGAAGGGTGCAGTGTGAACATCCAATCAGAGTATACAATATTGGGTAAAAAGTCCACTTAATTATCTTGTCAGATCATACTTACCTAAACTCCCAAACTGGAACTCAGCAGGGCTTCAGTGTGTCTCACAGGATAGGTGGCATGTAACATTTTAATTTTAATATGCATATAAACATCTTTCAATGGCTGTAATGGTTGTATTTAATTTTAATGAATACATGTTTGTTTTAAAATGTAAAAATTTGAGGTCCTAGGATTTTATTGATTTATACAAGTTCTATGTATACTGCAGGAATAACTCTTTGTAGAAAACATACTTTGTGTTTTTTGTTGCTCTTAGGAAGGGCCCTAAAACGGCTCATAAGACTTTCCTCATCTGCCCCTCTCTTTTGTAGCCTCATCTCCAGCCGGTTCTTGTCCCACATCTTTCCGTTTTCTTGTAAAACCCAAGGCCTCCTCTCGGAAACCGACACACACAGTGCTACCTGTCTTCTTTCCCTGAGAAATTTCCTGGACAATTGTATTAAATAACGCCTTAGTAGGGACAATTCTTGATCCCTGTTATATGCCCTTGCCACATTCTAGCGTAACCTTCATAGCTCTGACCCAGCTATAAAGCACATGCCATTGGGTGTATCTCCGGCTAGAGTTTAAGCTGCATGTTCAGTAATATTCCCTGTCTTTCTCTGTCTCTGTCTCCCCTAAAAAATGTCTGGTACATATTAGTACACAGTGAAGAATTGTTTAAAAATGTTTGTTGAAGGAAAGGATGAAGTCTCAAAATTAGGCAGTAGACTAATGATGAGGACCAACGTGTGAATGGACTTACGCTGTACAAAATGAGTGTGTGAACCAGTTAACAACAAGGACTAACTTTTGTTTTAGTCTTCTCTCTCTCCTTGTAGAAGTTTTTAATTAATAATTATTTTCTTGAATATTCCATGGATGATCAGAAATCAACAGGGAACGCAATAGGACATTTTTAATTCTTGGACCAGATGGTATTGTTTCTAAATCGGTCTAGGACCCTGGTTTTAAAAACAAATCTCTGTATACATACGTGTGATTTTTATTTTATGCTAAGGAGGTAAGTCTCCAAAGAGGATTGTTGTTTCTTCCCAATAATCTTCTAACTTGAGATAATTTCAGTGGGCCTTGAACTATAACACAGTATTTTATGAAACAGGTAAATATCACAGTACTGGGGTCTCACAGACTTTAATAGTAATGATATAATCAATGCTACTTCAGTTAACAACAACACATGCATATTAGTTCTTTAGAAAAAAGGTGTATTACATTTTTAATATAAAATTATTAGACAATTACCCATCAAATACAATAATAATAGTAATAAAATAGTAATAAACAAAAGGGCGATTGCTTCCTGAGGAGGACTCAGTAATTTCTGGTTTGAATAGCAGGGCCTCACCTTCATTTAAGTAATGCTTTTTATGTTCAAATTGCTTAACCAAAATTAAGTAATTAATCCTCATAGTAATCCCTGCAAGGCAGATAAGAATTATCTTCATTTTACAGATTAAGTCAAAAGTACCATATTTCAAATGATTAATGCTTTGAAATCTCTAGTACCAAATGGTCTCTGCTCTTCCAGAAGCATGTGGAAGCCCAAATTTACATAGTAATTACGTGTTCAATTATGTTGAGGAAGCAAGTGGCAGGCCTAGATAATCTTTAAAAAAAGAAAGAAAAGAAAAAGAAAAAAGAAAAATATCGGCGTTATATGAAAAAGGCAAGAGCAGTTCTTTTAATGCCTGTTGACTGATAATATTATTTGCACACATGGCTTCTCTTCTCAGCAGTCCTTCTATGCTAAGAACAAAAACAGAAAGCCCCACAAAGCCTCCGGTGATGCTGTTTAACGTACAGAACAAATCCAGCAGCACAGTGGAATTTGCAGCTTGAGAAACGAGAAAGAAGCCACATGGAAGACAGCAAGGCCATGCTGCCAGTTCCTTACCATGTGGTGTATAGATTCCAGCATTGTGCTGCGTTCTGCTTAATAGTAACACACCTTCTGTGTGAGGAGACTTCACAATGATGTCATTCTAACAATGTTATAATAATGTTAATACCTTACATTGTGGAAACACTTCAATCAATAGAAAAAAATTTCTCTTGTTTTCTGAGGCAGAACCAACCATAATTGGAATGAAGAAAGGAAGAGAGTCGCATATCTGCCTGGTTATATAGCTATTTATTTACATATTAGTTGTCTTGCTGTTTATGGCACACCACTGTGTTCTGAAAAAAGCCCATCTCCATGAAGGAATGAATAGGAAGCATGGTTTGAAGGGATTTTAGTTCAATGAGAGCAGTGTGTGTGTGTGTGTGTGTGTGTGTGTGTGTGTGTGTGTGTGCATGTGTGAATTGCTTGACATCATGCAGAGAGATCTGAAGTACCATCAGAGATGCAAGATCTATTTCTAATAACTTGGTGGGACAGATGTCTGGAGTAACTCCTCTAGTAAACATCCACTAGTCCTGGAAAATGGCTCAGTGGCTGGGAGTGTGATGCTTGAGATCATGGCCTCTTTGTTTTCATGCTATTGTTACATATATATGCCTAAATTTATAAGTACAACCTGTTCTGTCCATTTCATTGTCTCTACTTAAGGCTGCACGAGATGCGGCTCCTGAGACGTCATCAACCTAAGACCCAGCATCACATACTTTTTGTTGTTGCATAAAAATCAGTCTGTTATGAATTGAAAAACCATAATCTAGAAGCTAAGGTAAGCTCAGATTTCTGTTGTTCCCATGCTGCTCCACATGAACATCTGCCAGAAATGCCACAGACATAACTCCTGTGAGGGCATGGTGACAGTATCAGCAGGTACATGTAGAATCATGGGCATCGGTAGGCTCATCATACCACAGAAACAGTCAGCACACACTGTGGATGTATGGACCATATGCCAAATACAAGGATAACTAGTTAATATTTCAAAGGGGATACAGGATACTCTCAAAAGTACATCTAAGGGCAAATAATCAGGTTAGGACTTTTTTTTTCTAGCTAAGGAACACACTCAGGGCCTTGTGCTTGCTAGGCAAGTGCTCTACCACTGAGTGAAATCCCCAACCCCCAGGTTAGGTTTTTAAACATTGTAAGAAAGGGTTCTAGAAATGAAATGTAAATAGTCTGTGAGAAAGCTGTAGGACTGCTTACACAGCACATTTTACATCCCATATGTCATGACTGAGTCTCAGAAGGAGACCAGGAAAAAGTGGAAGACAATATTTGGATGAAATAGTGGGGATTTTGTAAAGACGATGGGAACTCCAGTTCTATGGGCCTAGTTACACTTCAAAAGGATATTTGAAATAAATCTGAACTGAGACACCCTAGCGAGACTGCAGACCCCTAGGACAAACATGCTCTCAAGAGCTTCATGATGGTTACTTAGCAACAACAAGGCCAGAGAGATTGTCCTGAAAGCTTTAAGGGACTGGGATGGAATGATGATTGTTAGCCTGGAATTCTATGCTGTTCTATGCTCGTTCAAGAACATAGCATGTTCTTTAGGGGAAATTCGAGAAGAGTTGCTTCGAGAAAACACCAAATAAGCTCAGAAGGACAAACAGAGATGAGGGCAAAGCAAACACGAGAAGATGAATGCATAGGCAAATATTTAGGAAAAAAAAATTTTGAGCATGTTGAACATCAAAAGCAATTCTAGGTTCTGGGGAAGAGGCTCAGTGGGCAAACTGCTCACCACACTAGCCTGATGGTAATCCGTAATGCGGATCCCCAGGACCATGTAGAAGCTGGACCTAGCAGCGGGAATGTCTTCAATCCTAGCCTACTGCTGCAAGTAGAGACTGTCAAACATGGTGGGAAGGTGAGAAACAACACATGAAGAGTGTCTTCTGACCGCCACACCTGCCAGGGCACACCCTTCTTCAATAAAAAAGCAATATTCATTTTGTAGCACACTGAACAGTTTATGAGAAGCCAGCTGTTCGGACTACAGTGTGTCCTGAAATAGACGGGTGTGGACCAAGCCAAACTAGAATGCAGACACTCACAGTTCACATAATCAAACTAAATTTGAAGAGTCCAGTCCTTCAAAACCAGGAGAGTCTAGGACAAATCCACGTGTCACGAGCATGCTATGCCAGAAACATAAATGAATGCGATTGAGTCTTTCCACCATGTCAGAATTTGTTGAAGGACAACGAATTCATGGGGTTTGGCACTTTCCATGACAGCAATTTGTCATAAAATCCGCCTACGTTAGAATTCAGTCCAAGGTGAATGTAACTTCTTTCTTCCAATTTTAATTGCTAATATCGACTCTAATATCACATGTCACACAGTAAAGATATCCCTATCTATATATGTATGTATGAGTTATAGAATAAATGCAAGTTAAAGAAGCTGCAGAGGAAGTGGCCAGAGATGGAGTCAGTATTGATAAGATGATGAACCAGGCTAGTGCCAGGAGGGTGCTGACGCTGGCGCTGCTGAGTCAGGGTTGACAGTGAAGCTGGAGAATGTAGCTTCAAGGTGGAAAGCTGAGCAGCAATTTGAACAGGAAACAGTGGTTCTGGTCCAGGTCCGGGACAGCAAACAGGTAGGAAGGGAGTCTGGTAGGTGGTGTCAACCAGTGGAGGACCCAGCCAAGTTGGGGAGTACTTGGTGCATATAGCGGATACCAAGTGATGGTTTAGTGTGGGGTCATGCTGTCCCAGGCACAGGTGTTTGTCTCTTTCTGGGGTCCAGGTAAGGGGCTACACCCTTCTCCTGATCTGGTGTGTTTGATGCATTCTTGGTCCTTTTTTCCATTACAAGATTTTAATGTGTCCATGGGACCCTATGGTTTCATTTCTCTCCAATAAACTTATAGAGTGACTTGTGGTGATATTTTATTTGTGCTCTAACAAATAAAACTTATCTGGAGATCAGAGGAAAAAGCCAGCCACTATATTAAACATAGAAGCCAGGCAGTGGTAAAATATGCCTTTAATTCTAGCATTCAGGAGGCAGAGATTCATCTGGATCTCTGAGTTCAATGCCACACTGGGAACAGAGCTAGATGTGGTGGCACACTCCTTTAATCTCAGCACTAGTTAACCATAGAGGTCTGTAGGTCTGTACAGAATGACAGGAAGTGATAGAGCTGGGTGGAAAGCAGAAAGTGATGTAGCTGGACGGAGAGAGGAAGTAAGATGTCAGGGCACAGAAAAGTATATAAGGCGTGAGTATACAGGAAGTAGCTCTCTCTTGGGCTGAGGATTTCCTAGCAGTAAGAACTTGTGGCTTGGCTTGTTCTATTCCTCCAATCTCAAGGTAAGCTTTATTTATTAGAGCACAAATAAAATATCACCACAGTGACTCCTTCTCTATTCTCAGGAATAAGTCACTTCTCAGTGTGCTGGATGGTGGAGTCTGATAGATGGGGCAGTTTCTAGGTCTACTCAGAGCTGAAATCCTCCTCCTCTGTCAAAGTGGCATCAAAAGCTGTTTGTAAGATGGAGTCTGCCAGGACAACGCACAGCCTGGAAAAACACTGTCTTGTAGAATACTGAGTAGCCTAGAGTAGGGTATAACCTGCTCTCAGGCCAAGACAGCACAGTAAGGATCCTCTCTGCCGTCCCCATTTTGATCCTGTGAGGAAAGTAACTCCCAAGGAATTAGGACGATTTTTGACTCCATTTCTAGAACTTTCTTCAGCCTTTTCTTTTTCTTCTCTCAAGCCAGCCTCCCTGTTCTGCTCACAGTAACAGTTGCTCTGCTCTGTGCTAGGTAGAAAAGTCAATTAGATCTTTGTTGTAATTTTGTCTTTTGACAGAAGTGAGAAAGATCAAGGTTAGTTAAAATGCTGGAAGACAGCAGCTTTGGAGAGGAGGTGTGGCCCGATGAAAGACTTTGAAGTCATTTTAATAACTGAGAGGCAGAAAAGAGTATTATCTTGCGATACTAGGAAATTATACATTTTGTATTTTAGGGCTGTCATCAAAAGAGAAAAATGGAGTGTAAAAATTTCAATGAAAATTTGAGAAAGAAATATGAAGTAACGTATTTAAATAAGTTAGTTCCACTCTTTAATCCAAGTATGCAATGGAGAGCTTTGAGTAACTATTTATCTTGTCTTCCTTTTCATTCTTCTCTAAATCCTCACTGAGAGCCCAACTAGGAACAGGGTCGAGAGATAGCACTATGCATTTGGAGACAAATGAGATGAAATCCCTCTCTATAAGACTTCTCCATTGGCTTTAGCAGCTCTCAAGGAAGGACTGTCTTTTTCTGGTAGGCAGGTTTCGAGACAGGGTTTCTCTTTGTAGCTCTGGCTGTCTTGTAACTCGCTCTGTAGACCAGGCTGGCCTTGAACTCGCAGAGATCCACCTGCCTCTGCCTCCTGAGTGCTGGGATTAAAGGCATGCACCACCACTGCCTGGCTCTGGAAAGAAGGTCTTGAGATGTTGACATAGGGAGAGTTGGTCTGTGGGGATATGAGTCAAGGAGGCGGCTCCCTGCAGCCAGAGATAGGAGAGCACTAGATCCTGAACAAGCAAACGCAATAATGATGATGTTGAGTGACATCGATGTTCACTGGTCCAGGAACAGCATTTGAGTATTTAGGGAAGATTTTACATTTTCCGTGAGAATAGAGATCGATTGCAGAAATGAAAGCCCAGGAGACCAGGGAGGGTAATGGCATCTACTTTCTCTAGATGCTTTTTACTTTCTCTAGTATTGTAGAACGTGAAGTCCTGAGTGCTTTGTGCTCCTCAAACCGTTTCACACCGTCAAATGACACGTGAGTTAGTGTTAGCACCCCCTCGCTAGAGTCACCCCATGTTAGAGCTGGGAAAATGCACTCTGAGCAGGCCGAGTGACCTTCACAAGAGCCATCTGATTCCAGAACATAGGACCAGAAAGGATCCACAATCAAGTATGTCTGGGGCAGACAGGATAACGATCAAGTAAGTCTGGGGCAGACAGGATAAAAAAAGTTAAGTTTTCTTAATGTGTCTTCTGATACTTTTGAAATCCCTAAAAGGGGTCCTTAGAATGTAACGTTTCCTAAACTTGGGGAGCAGTGTGTTACCAGTACAGCTCTTGGGGTATAATCCAAATGCAAATTTACCTTTTCTCTTACAATCCCTCTAAAATATTTTCAGGCATTTCCTTAACCCCTTAATGGAAATGTGAAAGGTCAGGTTTTCTGGTCACTCCGTGACAAAATCTTTCATTTACTTCGAGTTGGAAATAACATTTTTTTTTTCAAAAGGGGAACTGAGTCAGCTTTTTTATTCCAAGTGGAGCTAGCTGCTAGAATACTACCTCTCTTGAGGTTACCCTGTTACAATATCCTCCCGCCCCGGAACAGGACGGAGAAGGAAGGAAAGGATCCGGCCTTTCTCAACACACTCATTGTGACATGGGTTTGTGCTTTCTGGGTTTGGTGGATGTCAGCAGTGTCGCACTCTGGATCATCCCATCCTGGGTGTGTTGGAAGCTCCCCTGCTTCTGTCTGACAGACACAATGCTTTACGCGCAGGTTCACTCTGGCGAGTCCTTATTCCTCTTTCACATTGCCTTTGCATCGTGTCCGAATGCTCAGGCCACTGTCCTATCAGGAAATCCCTTCTGTCTGACCTCGGAATCCATCTACACATTGTTTGGCATCACAAACTCAGGGTCTTGAGACCCAGCCAGGGTGGCTTCCTCTTCGTCCCCCCCCCATCATAGATGCCATCGTAGTTTCATGTTTATTCATGTTTTTATGTGGCAGCAAGCTTCCGGTTCACCTTACATGTCCAACTACAGGGCTCACATGTCGTGTTCTCTGCCTGTTATGAGTCCTTTCGCATAGATTCTGGGCAAGGGACAACCTGGTCAGTGAGAGTGAGGAATGGACTCATAGTGTTAGAAAGCATTTCTTGAAATAAGTTCTCACAATCTTCTTTTATCATATTCCCCTCAACTCTAAGAGGCCACCTATATCATTATTGGTTGCTACACCACCCCAAGCAAACATGTATATTACCACACAGTTTCTGAGGGCTAGGAATCTTGGAGCAACAATGGCCTCACCCCAACTCTCCCTTAAACCTTATGTATATATGCAATTCTGTTGAACCCTTTTGGAAATGGCCGTTGTTTGAATGCTGGCAGCCTCTCTGCTTGTTTCTATGGTTGACTTTCCTTGATTATTAAATATTAACGGAGTCCACTGATTAAGCAGAATATCACACAGACTATATATAGATGCCACTGGTTAATAGTGATGTAAATGGACATGTTTTAAGCATTTTTGAGCCTCAGCTAGCTTTATTATCAAATAAGGATGTTACATACTATATTATGATGTCATGAAGATTAAAAATGGTATATGTAAGGCCTACTTGATTGTCATATGGTGAGCACAAAATAATGGTAGTTTTACTTACCAAGAGAAAGTGCAACATTTAAATTCTCTTTTTGCTTCCATGTGTCTGAAGCTATAAGAGCATTTAACGATGAAAGTCATAATTTGTATTCTGGAGCAATGTTTTAATTTACTTGCATTTTGGTTCTGAAAATCAATTAAAAATAAAATCTTTAGAGGCATACTAATTCTTTTGGCCATACAGTGTTTATTGTTGTTGTTTGTTTTTTTGTTTTTATGAGACAGAATCTCTCTATTAAGTAGCCATGGGTGTCCTGAAACTTCCTATGTAGACCATGTTGGTCCTGAACTCACAGAAATTCTCCTGCTTCTGACTGACAAGGACAAGATTAAAGGCATGTACTACCATGCCCAGCGGATCATGAATAGTTTGAATGTCACAGTAAAAGATTATATTTTACAAGAAAAATGCTAGTATTATATTCTAAACATATTAAGTTATTACACTTCTGTATAGTAGTGTATGGTATGCCATAAATAGAATGGGAAATAGCCAGCTAATCTGTTCCTTTAGGTTTAGCAGTCAGAGGTCAAAATACTGGAAAGGATTGCAGTAGAGACTTTTTGAAGCATACATTTAGAGTGATAGAATCCTTAGCATCACTTTTAAAGGCTCTTCATTTGCTTGACAATTAAGGAATTGTTCTTCATGATATTGGGGTGGAGTAGAGTTGAGTGGAGCGGGGGTTGCTGGTGTCATCCAGCCTGATGCTTTGAAGGCGATCACAGGAACACCGTCATCTCCACAAGATGACACAGCTATGTTTGATGCAGAGGAATGAAAATATTAAGCTCCAAATTTATTCTTATGAGGAAAATATCTTGATTCAGTTTTGAGATTACACACACACACATGCATATGCCATAGGACTGTATATGTATTTGCATTGTAAAACGGAGGAAACTGAAAATGTAGTTATTAGGGAAGACATTTAAAAAATACATTTTTAATTGAAATAGAATACATTACTTTCCTCTTCCCTCTCCTCCCTCCAGCCCCTCCCAGGTACCCTTTCTCCAACTGCTCCCATGTGCCCCCCCCCCAGGTGGGTACCCTCTTTTCTTTGATTATTATATGTACATATGTATCTGTTCACACATATATAAATACAACCTGCTAAGTCTGTTTAATTATTTTTTTTCACGTGTGTGTGTGTGTGTGTGTGGTTTCAGGGCTCACCATGCTGCACTGGACAACCAATAAAGAGGCCCATTGCTTAGGGAGGCTAATTCTCCTTCCAGCAGTCATTAGTCGCCTGTAGATTTTTGTCTAAGGGTGGATCCGTACCGAATTCTCCTCCTGTCACATTACCGTGTCCATTGACACTGCTGTTGTCCCGGTCTTGTTTATCACCCATTCTACGGGAGATGTCTCACAGAGGACTTCCTGGTACTCCAGCTCTTAGAATCTTTTGCATCTCTTCTCTGATGTTCCCTGAGCCACAGACGCAGGAACTGTGATATAGATATATCTCCTGAGGCTGGGCTCACCAGGATCCATTGATCTCTGCATTATGTCCAATTGTGTATCCACTTGCTGTGAAGAGAATCTTCTTTGATGAGGGGTGGTAGCCCCACTTATCCAGGAAAGGCTTGCACCCTTTTTCTTTTCTTTTCCTTTTTCTTTCCTCTTCTTTCTT
>CABHPH010140851.1:11498-48434 GCA_902168325.1 Peromyscus nudipes | reverse complement strand
TCATACAAACTCTACTCTTTCTTGCCAATTGGACTCCTGGAGCTCCACCTGGGGCCTGGCCATGGATCTCTGCATCCAGTTCCCTCAGTCATTGGATGAGATTTCTAGCATGACAATTAGGGTGTTTGGTCATCCTATCACCAGAGTAGGTCAGTTCAGGTACTTACTCATAGGAGGATACTAGATGTAAAACAAAGATGACTAGACTGCTACTCACAACTCCAGGGAGGCTACCTAGAAAACAGGACCCTAAGAAAGACACAGGGATCGCCCAATGACAGAGAAATGGATGAGATCTACATGAACAACCTGGACGTGAGTGGGGGTAATGAAGGGCAAGTTTCGAGGGAAAGAGAACTTAGAGGAGTGGGAGATCTCAGCTGGATCAAGAACAGAGAGGGAGAACAAGAAATAAGAGACCATGATAAATGAAGACCACATGAGAATAGGATATTATTCTTCAGATGTGTTATCTTGAGCATCATTAATGATTTCAAGCATAGACATAACATGATTATGTTTATATCCTAGAAAACATAAATTACATTTAAAGGAAGCAAACTTGGACTGAAGGCTAATTTTGAATCTATTGATAGATAATGATGATGTTGAAGATAGAATGTCAGGAATAGGTACAAGTCATTGCAGCAGGGAGCACACTGGGATTTCAGTCTAGGGAGGCTGAAGCGAAGCAATCCTACTTGAATCTATTCTGGAGGCCAAATTACCAACACAGGACACCAGTCAGCCCTAGATTTCCAGTGGAGTAAGGTATTCATTTGTTGGAAATTCTTTCCTTTGTTGACATTCCCTAACTTATATAGCTTGAAATAGCATGTTTTCACAATGCTATTATGATAATATGTGAGATAATTTGCTTGACACTAAAACTGATCTTACACATCTCTAAGAAATGGCCCATGGTCTTTTAAAGCAAAAGATGAAAATATTTAATCCAGTGTTTATAAAGATTTTTAGTGAAAGGACTTCTTCCTTGTATTTATAGAGAGTTATGTAAAGTACTGTCCCAGAAGTGCTCCGAAATCCTTGAAGGAAATGTCAGAGAAGCAAATTACACTTAATAGTATGACCAATATCTTGAAAACACATATTTGATGAGGTTTTTTTATTTCTATCAAAGTGAGTGACCATTTAATGAGTTCTATTAGTTAAAAATAAATCTCCTGCAAGTTAAGTTCAGAAGCAGTCAGATTTTAGATTATAAAATTGATATACCATGTAGGCATCTCATTTTCACAAAAATGCGTCATTTTTAACCTTTCAGTAAGTCAAGGTTTCTGTTTTTCAAGATAAAAATGAGGATTAGACTAATTTGCCAGACAGTTTAAAATAAATAAGTTGCTCTCTTCCCACTTGCTTCTCCCTCTGCCTTCTGCTTCTCCCCCTTTTCTGTTCCTACCTACCCCATCTCTTCTTTCTCCTACTTCTTTCTCCATTATATTTCAGCATTAACCAAGAATCCAGGCCTGGCCACTTAAGGGGAACAAGCTGGCTGCTCTCTCTTCCACCCTTTACCCTGTAAAATCTGCACTTCATTGACAGGATGTTGATTTAGAATTACACAATAGAGAGTAAAAGTCTTCATATAGTTCCACTTATACGACCTCCAATAATGTTGAAAGATCAAATAAAAATCCTACCCCCCCAGCAATTCTCAAAGCCACTGTAGACTATATGAGAAGTGATTTAGATGAATGAACTTACAACTTCCACAAAATGTGAATTTCCATTTTTACACCAAGCCCACATCAGCAGTCGGCAGGCCTGCTCCAGAGGGATGCCTCCTGTAGGGAATAAGAGCTGCCTGAGAATGGGAAGGCTGCTTTATACACTTTTACCTGCATGTGACCTTGCTTAATAGGTTGCATCCCCAACCTGGTTACAATTGCGTTGAGATTCCAAATGCATTAACTCCAGGCATCCCCATGTTCACTCCTGCTTGCTGACTGCTCAGTGCCATTCACTGAGCCTCCAAATGCCATTCACATGACGTAATTTTCAACAGGGTGTGTCACATGAGCTGAGGACCTGGACACAGTTATAGCTTGCAGGCACAATCTCTAAATTCTCTGTTCTCTGTCTGGCTCCCTCAGGAGGCATAGAAGCAAGGACTCCTGGATATCATTTATTGCTGCATATTCTGTGCCCTCTCAGGTGTTTGGTCCCACATCACTGGTCTGTATGGAAAATACATGTAAAGGCCTTGCTTTGTGAGTTTCTCTAACTTCATTGATCTTCTCCCTGAACTGTGTTGATGGGGACAAGAAGGGGCTGACTTCTGTGAGAAAATGGGAACCAAGGATGTAGTATAAGAATTGGTGTGTGCAATCTTATACCACAGGACTGTCTCGCATCCCTTGGTTCTATAAATACAGGGCCAGTTCTATAAATACAGGTGCTGAGAGGGGCTGGCGAGGGCCAAGGTGCAGAGACTCCCACAGTCCTCTGTTTCTAACTCTAGAGATCCCTGGATGGATGGTGGGTTCTGGAAGTTCAGGTGCTGCTGGTTTCTTGGTCACTGAACATCTATCACTGGATCTGTTCCATCCTTGGAAGCAAGAAGATTGCAAGCTGGCATTATTGCAAGAGCAACTGTGCACTATAGGTGGGGTGCTGGGGAGATGGCTCAGTGGATAAAGTGCTTGCCAGGTGAGCCTGAGGACCAGAGTTCAAATCCCCAGTATCCACATGAAGCTGAATGTGGTGGTACTCTTCTTTACTCTCATTGCATTATGGTCAGATGGAGGCTCTCAGGCTAGATGCTGGCCTATACAGCAGTGAACAACAGAAGAGAGGAGAAAAATTTGTAGGCAAGGCCATCCTCTGACATTCACACATGCATCCATGTGCCCAGCATCACATACAAAACAAACCGTTGTGGTTAGGTTTTATTTTTATTTATTATTATTACTGTTATTGTTATTACTATTGGTCAACTTGACACATACTATACTCAACTTGAAACAGGGAACCACAATTGGGGAATTGTATCCATCAGACTGGCCCGTGGTCATGCTGTGAGAATGTCATGTGGGGCAATTTACTTATTTAATGGTTAACATGGGAGGGCCCAGCCCACTGTGAGCAATGCCATCTCTGGGCAGATGGGCTGAGTTTTATAATAGAAACCTGAGAAAGCAATGGGAAGAAAACCAGTAAGCAGCATTCCTCCGTGGTCTGTATTTCGTTTGGTGTACGCTTCCAGATTCTTGCCTTGAGTTCCTGTCTTGGCTTCTCTCAGTGATGGACTGTAACCTGTAAGCCAAACAAGCCTTTCCTCCCCAAGTTGATATGGCAGAGATTGGTACTAGAGATTGGTACCAGAGAGTGAGGCTGCTGTAGTAATAAACCCGACCATGGTTTTTTTGGCAGGTTTGTGGAAAGACTGGCGTTTTCAGACGAAAAAGTGATTTGAGTGCTCGGAGCTTAACGAGCTGTTGTGGCAACTCGGAAAGTAAAGCTGAGAGCCATGTAGAAAGTCGAGGCCTGGTCTGTGAGGTTTCAGAGGGAAGCAAAGACGCCGGCAGGGCTGTTCATGCGTTATTTAGGTTAACACTCTGTAGAAGCGAAACATTTGACTTACTGCCACCATTGATGCTCGTTAGCTGGGCTGAAGAATCAGCTGGAATTAATGAGAAAAGTATCACTGCAGTGAAATCTTCTGGAACAACGGACACAAATTTAGACATGTTTTCGAAAAAGGAACCTCAAATGTTGAGCTATTTCCACCATATTGGCCAGTGGGCATGCCCGGGGCCTCTTTTCGCTTGTTGATTCGTAGAGGAGGGCCCAGTCCACTCTGGGCACTCTGTTTTCTGACCAGGTGGGTCTTAGCTATATAAGAAAGCAACTGAGATGCTATGGGTGCAGCTTCCCTGCAGTATATAAAAGACACACTGAAGCAGCAGAAGTCCTGGTCCGGAGGCTCCTGCAGTCTTTTTGCCTTTCTTCTGTGGTGTTCTGTAAGCCTTGTATGTGAGATTTATATTGTAGATGTATCAACTGGGGTTCGGCACCCCATGATCCACACATTGATCAGTTTGTGGCTTTCTGTGATGGCCTCTGTCTGCTACAAAAAGAAGCTTCTTTGATGAGGGCCGAGAGCTACACTTACCTATGGGTATAAGGCTAACTATTGAGAGTGCATTTAGGGATTATTCTGTTTTTGAGTAACTGACAGTTTTAGGTTCTCTTCTAGGTACTGTGGCCTCATCAGCCACATTTAGTTGGCTAGGTTTATAGTACCAGGCATAAATTCCCTCTGTGTTGACATTAGTTCAATTAGATAGTAGTTGGTTATCCCAAAGATACAAGTGCCACTGTTGTACCTTTGGGGATATATTGCCATGCTGGTCATTGTACTATTGAAGGAGGGAGCATCAGTCTTACCTGGGGATGAGCTCCATAGTGGATTATCCAATATTAAATGTTAAGCCATAATAACATATATATGCCAGCAACACTAAATAGACTCAGCAAGCTATATGAAATTCTCAAAAATAAAGAAAAGTTATAATTTAAACATAAAGAAACCCCTAGAGCATTGATACCTGTGGCTACATCTGAGAGGGATTTCCCAGGGAGTACTAACTGAGGAGGCAAAAGACCTGCTCTCAATGTGAGAAGCACCATCACCTGGGCTTCAAATTTGAAGTAAATAAAGGAGGGAAAAGGAGAAAGCTGGTTGAATGATGGAATTCCCCTTTCTCTGCTTCCTGAGCCACCATGCTGTGAGCAAGCAGCCTCAAACTCTTCCCACCCTGAAGTCAACTGCCACCGTCTTTGTCCCATAGTGATGGTCTGGGAGCCGAAGTAAATGTGTTCTCTCATAAGTTGCCTGTATTAAGTATTGAGGCAGAATAACCGCAAAAGTAACTAATCCACTGTCCTCACAATAATACTATAAGAGTCTCCCTCCCCTAGCAGCTTCCAACTTCTGGAAGAGCACATCCACTGTCTCTGCCAGAATGTTGGCTGGCTTGAGCTTGGGAAGGTAAAGACAGCTGCTGCAAATTCTTGAACGCAATGACCATGCCAGGTCCAGAAGATCACATTTCTCTATACTCCCCATCCTCTGGCCATCACATTCCTTTCCACCTCTTCTTCCCCAACTTTCCCTGAGCTTCTTTCATCAGCCAAGTTGATGCTCCAAATCAGGCATCACGGGAAGCATCTGGCAATATATGTGCTGTTGCTAGAATAGTACGGGAGCTTAATAATTGCTTAATAAATGTGTGTTTATAAAGGAGAACTTACTTGCTTAGTTTTTGAAGGGTTAAAAGGTAATAAATATATATCTGCAGCTCAATCATAGAGCATATAGTTGAATTCTTGCCAAACACTGAAGAATCTGAGAATTTCACTCATCAGTGTTAGTTCTGGCTGCCAGTGATTAACAGTTTAGTCCTATGGAAAGGAAGAGCCACTTGTAGGAAACTATAACTGGTACTAACACTGAATAGGGACAATTATGCCATGCCTAACTGACAATATATAATAAATGATTACTATGGTTGATAAAATAAATACCAAGTGATGCTATAACAACCCAGAAAACGTTTTTTCACAGGGAAAACTTTTTTGTCTCACCCACAGAAATCAGCATGGATGTTATTGATCAGCTGATTCTTGGCCTCATCATGACTAAAATCTCTGGCTAACTGGTGATACTTTCATTCACAATGTGAGATCTTTTACAGAAAGAATAGGGGCACAATAGGTGCTGGCTAATGGGGACATAAAATGACTTTTGTTCTTGTTGTATTGGCCATACTAGTTTTTGGCCCCACCCAGGCCAAAGGACTAAAAACCATAGCCATACTCAGTATACACTAAGAAGTAAATTATTGGAGGACCATAGGCCTACTAGTTGGGTGTAGAGTCTGTAGCCATTATCTCATTTTAAGCTATGGGATAGTGACTATTACTTCCACATTTTTTTTCCCTGAGTAGAGATACATAAAGGGTTATAGATCCACTGAGTGTCACACAGAGAAGTAGTTTTGTCCATACAAATGGTTATTGATCACTGTTTTCTACTAGCCTAAAGGATCTGAGCTAAAGGATCTGACATTAGAACAAGACTGGACAGAGCAGCCTAGAATGTCTTTCTGCTGGGGTTTTCAATAGCTAAGTAAATTTGGGAAGTTGCAAAGTGTTCTTGCATGTCATTTTCCCCCTGAGAAATGAGACCATCTGATCATCAAGTTCTCTTCCAGCTTGAAATTCCATTTAATGTCATCAAATTTTAAAAAAGAATATATGTCTATTGGAGAATTCCTTTTGTGTGCCGTATAGCTGTCCTCGTAGGGGGTAGGGGATACTGGGGAGATGCTCCATTCGAATCATGTCCATATGGGATCCTCAGCACCTTCTTTGTTCCCTCGGCCTCTGTTCCCTTTGAAGAAATCCCCATCTGTGAGCACACCCCACTGTCAAAGCAGCTGATTCCTGTTGGTTTAGGAAAGCATCCAGCCGGCTTGTGTTCAACAGCCCCTTGTCTCTCTTCCGGATCACGCTGGGAATGTAACCTGCCAAATCGCTTTCACCCTAAACTCACCATGAAATGCCTGACCGGGCTGCAGAGCAGTTTAGTTAATAAAGCGGGAGACTGCTAAGGGGAAAGAGGTTATTTTTGCTGCTCGGGAATTCTGTGTGCCAAGAGCCAGCCCCTTCTGGCTCCCTCGGGAAGCTGAGGTTTTCAGGTTTAAAGGCAAGACTGCAATGGCCCACAGCCAGCTTCCTGAAAAGGGGATGAAAGACCTCATCGGAGTTTATCACCTCTGGCAAAGTAGATTTCTCTCTCTCTCTCTCTCTCTCTCTCTCTCTCTCTCTCTCTCTCTCTCTCTCTCTCACACACACACACACACACACACACACACACACACACACACACAGAGGATGCTTTCTGTTCACAAGAATCAAGAACAGTGGGAGAAAAAAAAATTTGTCAGACATGATAAAATGTTACCAGGACAAGACTATGACCTTTGGAAGTCTATGGCAGGAGGGACTCTGGCCTTGATATGGGTGAAGAATTTCCACAATTATTTTTTTTAATCAGTTTTTCAGAATAAGTTAAGTGCTGCAGGTACTGAGGGTGACTGGGGACAGAGTCAGAACCAGACAGAGAAATGTCTGTTCATGTGTCTGATGTAAGTCCAGGTGATCTAAGATCTATTTCCCATCCATTTCATAACACCTTTATTTAGGACCCCCAGCCTTTCTTTCACCTACCATGTCCCATAATGGAAAGCTTTGCCAGCCTTTATCTCTTTGCAAAGCCAATGTCTAGCCATAGCAGGACTTTTTCACCTTGTGGGTCTGTTGCACTCAGCCTTATTAACTTGGGTCTTACATCTCCATTTTCTTTTATGTATCTGCTTTAGTTTTACCTGCCCTAGGGGCCTATTTCTGGTTACCCAGCCAAGTTGGTTTCTACTGTTCCTTATTTTCTACTCTGTCACCCACTTCCTTGCACTGTCAGGAGTTATGAAAACCTGAAACTGCTCATTTCTCTGTTTTATTCCTTCCTTGACTCTAGTAGAATGTTGCCCCTTTCCTTTCTAATTGGCAAAAGGTAATAACTCAGGCTGAGATGAAGCCCATCTGTACCGCTGCTATTCTATTGTAAAGAGGTCTAAATTATAGCCCAAACAGGGTCCCAGAGGGAGTGGATGCCACACACCAGGTACTGGAGGGCTAGGGGATGTAGATCAGTGAGAATTCTGACTTGGTCCTTTGAAGACTGAGTTTTCCCATGGGGATAGTGGAGTTGAGTGACCAAGACTGTTTTGGAAAATTGAAGCACAGTGTATAGAGATGAAGAAGGAAAAAGGGACCAGAAAACAGCACAGGAAAGTCTGATAGGAAATGCATGATGGAAGGTGAGGAGACTCTCATTTATCCCCAACACTTAAAATACAGCCACAAAGATAAGACAAGGCTGTCCCTGCAGCTATCAGCAGGATAGCGTTGCTTCTGGTGGAAGGTGTCTCCCTGGGGTGCTCCAGAGGAAGATGGAAGCAGTAACTAGAGTAGATTCCTTACCTCGCCATTGTTCCCTCCATGACCTCAAACCAATCCGTGTTTGATTTGGATCCCTTCCAACACCTTGAAAAGGAAAAGACAAAGTGACAGGGCATTGTTATTTTACTCTTCAACAAGGACATCCGAATAGGCTTTTTAAAGGAGAAGGTCGTTAATATTTAAGAAGATGGCATGTGCCTGAAGAGAAGAGGGAGCTAGCCCTCTGTCAGAAACAACTGCCTACGTGTCTGCAGGAGGAACAGCCGCAGCAGCTGTTGCAGCGACACACACCCTTTCTTTCCCGAGGGGCAGAAGTGGTAGAATAGGAATCTATACAAAACCATCATCGAAAGAGTCAAGCGGAGTTTCCGGGATGGCACCTGGCATCATTCACTACCTGTTAACATCGGTGGGTGGGACTCCTGTTCCTGCTAAATCCATCTCATCAAACTAGTTTGCTTCCCATTTGCATGCAGAGAGTTTAGGGGGAGAGGGTGGGGAACCAGCTCAGGTGCTGGAGGAGGTTTATGGGGGGGTCTCACTCAGCCCCCCGGCCCACTTCTTGGTTATGTTCTCTTTTTCAGTTATGTAATTTTGGCCAAATTACCAGATGCTGCTGCGCTACCGTGTCTCTGCAAAACTGGATTAATAATTCCTGTCACAAGTAATTATTCTAAGTGCTAAGGAGACAAGGCACACAAGGTGCTGGTGGTTGCATCTGAATTTCAGCATACATCAACAGAACTTGGAGTGTTATTATTGTTATTACGTGCTTCTCCGACTGTCACTACAGTGACTTCTGCAAACATTTATTAGACTCTAAACTGAGCAGGAAAAAAAGAATCTATGCCTAAGTTTTTAATAAACTCCCATAAAAGTATAATGAATACTATACAAACATTCCTTGATGGGCATTTATAAACTACTTTATTATGAATACAATATTTTAATTTATTAGCATTTTCTTAATAATATGATTGCTACATTATTTAAGAATCACTGGGCTAAATTATTTTTTTCCTGCTGTATTTATTTTTCTAGGGATCTCAAGCTCCCTCTGGAGAAAAGGGAAGATACAAGGAAACAGTATTTTTATATGGTTGAGAGTAAGAACTTGGGGATTAAGAGTAAGAACAGGGTTGGATTAGAGCCCTGCTATGCAGTTCCCTACTTGCAGGCTTTCACCTATATAAAGGGAGATAAAACTTACAGTAACAACAATTATAACAATAACAGGTCTATAATGCTAAGCTCCCCACCTGTTATTTCATGATTCATACTAACACCTTGTGGGTGAGATGCTATAATCATGTGTAAGGCAAGATCAACATACCAGATGACATCAGTCATGTGCTTGGTTCATAGAAAAGGTTCGGTGGCAAACAGTACCATCTTCTTGTCCCTGCCTCTATTTACTGGACACAGATGCAGATAGGTTCTAGCTATGTATGTGCCTGCTGAGGGGCTGGACCAGATTGTCAGGTTAATCAGCCGGCTGTCAGGCCCCTGTTTGTTTCCACAGATGCTGGTAAGTAAGACTTGTTGCGTTTCACAACCCCTCTCTCTCTTCTCAGCTCACAAGCATTGCCTCCTGGTTGATTTGGAGTCTGGTAGAATGAGTCAGCCCATCACATGCCTGCTGTCAGGGTCACTATTCAGGTGAGAGATACAAATGCTGCTTGTGACCAGCATATCAAGTGCTGCCTGGACCAGCAGGTCCTGCTTTTTCACTCCATGGATGTGATCTGCTCTTTCACTTCAGAGAGAGCCAGCATTGTCTTTGCAGCAGCTTCCTTGTGCTCGGTAGCTTGCTGAGGACTAACTAGCTGGAGATCTTCTTGAAGCTACCATGCCTCGGTTTTAGAGCGCCCAGTGCAGAGCACTATTGAGAGCCGAGAGCTGAGTCACAAGCAGCTCACTGCCAGAGATGTGCTCTGCTTTTCTGATGCAAGAAGAAGCAAGTTTCCATGCCTGCTGAAATGTCACTCTCCTAGCTCAGGCCAACAAGTTCAACAAACCTGTTTAGCCTGGGAGAGAGGGGGAAGGAAGGTTTTCAACTCTTCGGTGAAATCTGAGTCTTCCAGGTAAGGACCAAATAGCCGGCATGACCAAGAGAGCAAAGAAGTCTCTTCTGGAAATCCACTTTCCTGCTTCTCATCCTGATGCAGCTCCTCACTTATGAACTGGGTGATTTCACCTCTTTCTCTCCTTATCCGTCCAGCCTGTACCAGTCAATTGTGAGTGACTTTGCCTGACTCACCAGATTTGAGGGCACTCAATTATCTATAAGGAGTGTATTCCACTCCTGACTTCACCCCAGATTGTGCTAAGTGCTTTCACTGTATAATTTTTAAAGGCCAGCAAACTCTCCTTCCTAAAACCCTTCACTAAATTTTGTGATTAATTGCACATATTGTTTGCTATCTGTCATCCTTCCTGGGACAGGAGAGCTAAAGGGGAGGGGAGGGGGGGAACGACAGGTCAGACTTATTCTCCACTTTGGTCTGGTGGAGGATCTGCAGCAAGTTAAGTCATCTGTTCTTACTGAGTTATTAAACTGCAATAAAAAAAAAACAACTTTCCATTGCTTTTACCTGTCCCTGAATCAGCTTTGCCCCTCTCCAGACCACAAAGCTCCGAGGTGATAAAGGAATAGAGTTTGAATCATCTCATCATTCCAGTTCCTGACCTTTTGTAATCTCGTCTTTTCTCCTTGTGACTCACCCCACCCCGTGAGCTTCATTAGCTGGCATCAGGACACTGTGCTACTGAGAATCTTTTAATCCTTTCACACGTGATTTACCCCTGCCTGAAAGTCCCCTCTGCTCGTCGTCGTCCTCTCCCTGCCAAGCTGCTGTATACTAAGCTTGTGTGGGAAGCCTTCTTGGAAATCAGGCCCACTCCTCTAAGGACAGCTGGCCCCTCCTTTCTTTGGATCCACAGCTCAGTGCTTTACTTCTTAATAATCACTTATGTATTTTTTTTTTCCTCACTAACATAACAGCAACTTCAGGAGGGAGGAGGAGAGGTGGGGATGAAGTCAGTGGGAAGTGTGTGAGGGCAGAATCCACGATAGGTCCTTAGCTTTCATAGATGGAGGAAGGAAGCCAATAGGAAGAGTGGAAAGCACGCTGCAAGAAGAACCCTTGTCTCCAACCCAGGGAAAACGTGTCAGGGCAGGTGAGCAGCAGGAACTGCGGCAGTGTCCCGAAATAGACCGCACACCAGGTGAGAGGAGCACACGGGCATTCAATACCAGAGGCTGGCACGGAGCCCACAGGCAGGCGCAGATCCAAATGAGGCTTGAATTCCCTCTGTAAGCAAACAGCAGGCGGGGAGCAGGCTCTCCTGCTAATTTTGTGCGGATCAATGCCTTCTGTGCTGGAGATGGCCTAAATCAGCCCGAGGAGACATCCAGGCCCCCTGCTGAATCAGCTGGGGACTCGGTGGCACTGCAGGCGTACAACTTGGGCTTCGCTTCTGATTTGGAGAATTGATTATCCAGCCCGCAAAACGTCCACCTGAAGTTTCAAAAGGACATTTCAAAGTAGAAAACACAAACTGCTTCGGAGAAAGATGCTGGGCTTTTGTAGTCAGACTAATGTGAGCCTCTGGTTTACTCTTCTGTAAAATGGGAATAATTATGATACCTGCCTTATATCGCACAGAGTATTGTATGTTGGGCTATTGACAAATCCATGTTTATTGCCTAGCAGAGAACAGAAGCCTACAAAAAGGAGCAATTTATTCTCTGAGGGCCATTTGGCAAGGTCTAAAGATTATTTTCTTGTTTGCTTTCTCTCTGTTCCCTGTTTTATTTGGGAAGTTTCTCACTGTGACCATTTCACAAAATGCACATAGTATTTTGATATATTCTCCTTCCATTGTCCTCACTTATTAAGATCCCCTTTCTTATCTTTAATAAACTTCTTCCTCCTCTTTCCATGTTCTTTCCATGTTCTGTACATGAGGGAAAAATAAACCATCAATGCTTGTCTTTATAGAAGCCTGATTGCCACAAGTAGGAGATATATTGCTGGCATCTGGCAGGTTGAAGGTAAGGATACGGAAGAACTAACCAATATCTTACAGTGTACAGGACAGACCTAAGAATCATCCAGCCCCAAATGTCAACAATGCTGAGGCTGAGAAAATCTGCCTGAGAGAAGCTTGGCCATCTGGAGACACTAAACACGGCAGCTTTTAACTTATAATTATTATCTCTTTCCGCTTATATGTACTGAGTATATACTTAGAAAATCAGGAAGAAGCCAGGGAACACCGAGGTGGCTGTAATTTCTCTAATGCTCCTCTCATTGAGGGGTGGGACCTTTCTTGTCTCTCCCTGAAGCAATAGGAGCTCTGCAGCTGCTCTGACTAATAAGACACGACATAGTCATGTGATGCCTACAGTTTATGGCATGAGCAGTTTCAACGCTTGCCTTTTGGAGCACCTCTAAGAACCCTGAGCTACCATGCTCATTGTAACATCACCATATTGAAGATTCCTTTGAAAATAAATTGTATTAAAAATTTATATACTATATCACATTCATATTTACCCCAGCTCCTCTCCTTAAATCCTCTCAGATTCACCCCAACTTTTCTACCCCCAAACTTTGTATCATCTTTTATTTTTTAAATTTAACAATCTACAAAACAAACAAAAATCTGATTCTCCCTCCTCCAGAAGACATGGTTCCTCGATTAAGGTTCACGAAATCCTTCCTACTCCATTCTAGAACACGACTACCTTGATCTTGTGCAGGCAACCACAGCTGTTATGAATTCATGAGTGCAGCGGTCCTGTGATTTCTAGAAGATACAGTTTCATTCTGGTCCTCTCTGATTTCTAAATCTTAAAAATCTTTATAACCTCTCTTCTGTGAAAACTCATCAACAGTCTTCCACAGCTTGTGACCCCTATGAACTGTAGTAACGAATGGTTGGCAAGACATGGTTACAATAGTGGCATGAATGTTACAGGGGTAGCCAACCATTCTCTGATAGGATTTAAGGTCCACCTAACAGGAGGAAACACATGCCTTGCACTGTGAATCTGACCAAGAACCATGGTTGGGGAGCTCACAAACCCCAATGCTGAAGCTACTACTACTCTTTTTCTAAATAGACATAGCATCAAACTTCCCTTTAAATTTGTATCTCTCTACCTGTAGATTAGTACAGCTCACAAGATTCTTCATTAATGAACTTTTTTGTGAAGTGGACAATAGTTAAAACAAAAACTCGCAAATAGCCAAAGTACAGAGAATGTGACTGTAGAGTGCTCAGTCACAAATGGGACATATTGGAGATTCTGGCAAGTAAGTATGGACAGTTCTAGCTGGACAGTTTCAGCCACTGCTGCCAAGCCATGAGCCATGTGAACGAAACCTGTTGCGTCACCTTGCTTAATCTATTTGCATGAAAATGACATGATTTCATTTTCCTTTACACTTGAATAAAGTTTCATTGAATATGCATAAAATAATATTTACATTATTTTAGATGTGTTGGTCATCTAGGCTGGTTCTATTTCTATGTTATTGTGAATACAGCAGCAATAAACATAGATGTGCAAATATCTCTGTGGTACGATATGGGGGTCCTTTTGGTGTATGCCAAGGAGTGGTAGAGCTGGGTCACATGATCTCTTTTTAACTTGTGGAGAATCCTCCATACTGATTTCTGAGCTGGCCATACTAGGTTGCACTCCCACCAGCAAGCAGTAAATGTTTGCTCTTATTCCACATCCTCTCCATTATTTGACACCGGATTCCTTGATGACAGCCATTCTGACTGAGATGAAGTGACATCCCAAGGTAGTTTTAATGTGCATCTCTACATGGAATAATTTGGATTATTCAATGAAGAAATACATATGAACTTGTTGAATTCCTGTATTAACACAGTTGGAATTCGTTAATTTTTTTGTTGTCGTTGAACTTTTGCCTTCTCAGAGAAGTTAGGATGTAAAGTAAGAACTTACATTTTGGGGAATGACTCATGAGAGATTAAAATTTGAAGTAAATCATAAATTATTATAATGTTGAGTTGTTCCTTCTAGTCCAGCAGACAGCACTGTGATTTGCCATTGTTTTGGAGTGGGATGGAGGTGAGTGACAATTCTGCCTGGTGAATAGTCTCAGGTGATTAAAGATATGTTCACGGGTTAGGGCATTCTGAGAAACATTTCTATCAAAGTACATATGGGGCATCAGTGACAGGGAAATAAAGGTTAACTGAGTATTACATTGGATGTTAAATTCCCATAATAAACTCTTCATTATCCAGGGAAAATCCTCTGATGCTGAGAGAGCAGAGTCTTAAAAAAAAAAAAATCAGCAGATCAACCCACACGCTAGCTGTGAGTGACAATCTTGGTTCCAGCTAAAGGGCCACATCTGTAACAGTTGAACAGTGGGAAGGTACTTGTACCTGGGGAGAAAGTGGTGACACACCCTCAGAGTCTAAGAAACCTTGTTATAACACTCCTCTGAAAAGAGCAGCACTTCCTTGCCATAAGAGGATGGAGCCAGGAGACTTCTATTGCAGCAATGTTGTCTGAGCAGTGTTAGCCCTGGAGGGAGTCTATGAAAGTGGAAGGTCTGGACAGAGTATTGGTAACAATGTCCTCCTTATAGAGTGCCTGGAGCAGTGGGAAATTATCTGTGGGATTCACAGGGAGCCCATGATAGAGAGAGGAACCTTGGAAGGAAGCAATCATTTTAGAAACTTAAAACAAAACAAAACAAAAAACTGGAGGTAGGCAATTGATTGAATATAGTAAGCCCACAAAATTTGTGTTCAAAGCTGATGAAATTTGATGGTGTTTGACTTAGAGAAAAATAAAATAACCTTGAACTGTGAGTTTGTCATCAAAAGATTTTAATCTGTATGATCACAATGTGCCCGGCTAAAGGAGCCGTTTTAAAATGTTTCATACTGAGGGTCCTGCGTGTTCATTCAAATTCTGTTCCTCTTGTTTCCTGAAAGTAACAGATCATCTGTGAATGTAGGTAGATGATGACTCCAAGGTTCCCTAGAGAGTTTGTGGTGGCTTATAAACTCACCCATTAAGAATTTACTCTGTATGTATAACCTCCAATGTGGTAATTTGGATATGAAACACCACACCTCACCCCACCCTGCAAAAACGCACACACAAGTTGGTGTGTGAATACTTGGCGCCATTTTGGGAGATTTAGGTTACTTCAAGAAGTAAGACCAAATTGTGGAATTAAGTATTAAGGGTATACCTTTGAAGGTTCTGTCTGATACCTAGTAGCTTCCTTATTCTCTTTGATTTCTGGCCCGCATGAGGTTAACTGCTTGAGGTCTCTACCATGATGGGCCAATACACCTAAAACAGTGAGCAAGTAAAAATTTTTCCTCTATTAAGTCACTCATGGTCAGTTATTTGGTCATAGCCATGCATGAAACAACTAATGCATCTACCCCAAATTCACAGGTTAAAGTCTTTACTCAATGTAATGAGAAGCCAAGTGCTCTGGGGGTATACCCGGGGAAGGTAGAGACACTGGGAATGGGAGTTGAGGTCAGGGATGTGGCTGCTTCTCTACTTCTCATTTGAAGACACAGAAAGAAGTTGGCAGTCTGCTAGTTCACTGAAGACCCTCCCAGGACCCCAATTTGCTCGTGCCCTGCTCTTTTGATGACTCAAAGTTTTCAGAAATCTGAGAAATTAGTTTTTGTTATATGTAAGGCAGCAATCCATGGTATTTTGATCTATCTACCCTGACAAGTTGTGCTCATCTTCATTTCATCATAGGGAAGTCTCTCCTGGAGGCTGTGCCCATTTTCTTTATCCTGGTTAAATAAGGAGCAAAGTATACTTTGAGGATACAGCTTGGGACTTTTAATAAATAGCAGAAGTATTAAATCTAAGTGCTATAATTTAACAATTTATGACCTTGAGGAGTTCAATAGAACTTTCCGAAACTTGCTTTCTTCTGTGAAATGAGGATAATGAAGCTTTTCCAGGAAATGTGAAAGAGATGGATGTAAAAATGTTCTGCAGAATCATTTGCATATTCCTTGGATTGATGCTTCATTATCAGCTGCTCTAGTCCAACTTGAAAGGATCCACCCGGTATTCAACAACTCTCTGAAAGTCAGAATTACAATGACTCTTGAATCTATATACTTTCAAGAATGATGCTGAGAAAACTTGAGCTAGAAACTCCAAGATGTTGGATAACATAAACAAAGAAGATGAATGGAGCTGTGGTGGTCTGGACTGGGTGGGCTTTCTCATTATGGGTTAACAAAGGAAGAGAAAAATAAGAGACGAAGAAAGCTGTGTATGTATGTCTTTTTAGAATGTTCAAGGACATAATCTGACTTTGTGAGATATGAACAGCAGAAATTACTACTGTTGTCCCAAGTTGACAGGTAAAGGCACTAATCCTGAGAGATGGCCTATGTTTAATACCTGCTTAATACCCAGATGTTTGAGCCTAATAACACCCACCCAAATGTGGACCAACCGTGTTTTGTTTCCTGAACCTTAAAGTACTGGCATAAGTCAGAGAAACCAACTAGTATTTTGTACTATGACAAATTAATTCAAAAAATCACAAAGATGATTTCATTTCATCCTTAGAATCCTTCAAAACTGATTTACAATTTTTTTTTATTTTACTTAATACTTATAAAATGCTTGAAAAGTGATGATCACTTCTTGTTTATTGCCAAAACTGAAGCACAACAGTGCTAACTGTGGGCAGGTTATGCAGCAAGGAAGTAGCAAGTCCAGGACTTGGACCTGGCTCTTCCCTCGAGGGTGTGTCCTTCCTTCCAGCCGCCCTCCTGCATCCCAGCAGCCAGCACATGCCAGCAGTGTCAATGCATATTTAAAATGACCTTGCCTCCCAGAGTCTCCGTAATACAATGACAAGGCTTCTCAGCAGAAAGACACTTCACATAATGACAAGTCTTACTCCCACTGGCATTTCTTTTTGCTCTGTTAACTTAGTTCTTGGGGAGAGAAAAGAAAAGGTTGCAATCAGCAATTTTGCCACAGGAGTGGAACCCGCACCCTTAGCCAGCTGTGACCAAATGATCCATTATTCATGTGCCACACGGGCCTCTTCATTCTTCACCTGCCAGAGACTGCCTCTCATTTCCATCCGTCCTTTCAGAAATGTTCAGAATGTTACCATGCGGAGCAAGCCTAGGTCTAGTTCTGTCTAACAAACCCTCCTTGTTTGACTCCAGTCTGTTGCGGAGGGAAGAAAATTTTGTCTATTTCAATGTCACCCGAAAGATTTCTTCTGCTATTGTTAGCTAAAGATATTTCATTGTAGTCCAAAAGTTGAGAATTTTATTGTGTGACTTGACTTGCAAGCATATAAAAGAAAAAGCTAGTGAAGGTGAGGGTAGGCAGTTCTCAACTCCAACTGAGCTGACTGAGGTGACTTTTTGAAGATGTGGCATTCATGGGAGGAAAACACAGTGAAGTTCCTCTTTGCAAAAAGAAGATCCCAGGTAACAGTAAATATAGAGGCTATTCCCTCCATGCCTAAAGCCATTCGGATTAACAAAATCTCTTTCAGCTGAGAAGGTTAATAGGCTTGGGCAAGAGAGAGCGATTTCATCAAGTATAGATTGTTTGTAAGGTTCTGATGTAGGGCCCTGCACCACTCTGTATTTTTAATCCCCTGGCAATCATTTCCAAAGAAGGCTTTACTGTAGGTTATCTAGGTGAAGTTCTTTGAGTAAGGCCTCACAGCTAATAAATAGAATACACATCAGAACTCCCAACTCAAAGTCTTGCTGGCTTTTTCTGCAAATGTGGCCATCGTGGCTTGCAGATACTTGAAAATGGGTTTTATGATATTTTGCATAAAAAGCACTAGCAGTGTTTTGTTTTGTTTTTGTCATTGGGATCTCTTACCACATGGAACATTCATAGGAGCTGCTCGGGTCAATATTTTTAGTAATCAAGAAGAATAAAGACTGTGATGATAAGTTTGTTTGCTTCAAAACAGGTGACCTTTGAGTCTAATGCCTGAGTGCCTGGATGCTTAATCACTGCTGGTAGACAGTTTGGGAGCTCTGTCATAAGCTCTCATAGATCGTTTTAAATGTGTGGAGACAAGCCAAGGCTTGTGTGGCCTCAGAAAGCAATCAAAAGAGGATGCAGGAGTAAGCAGTGGCACCAGGAATACAGAATAGGAAGACGAAGGGAGACTACTTCAACAATGGTTTGCTGTCATTGTGTGTTAAGGAAAAGACTTGTTTCTAATCACATATGTGTTTCTTCAACCCTGATTTCTTCATAGGCATAGGCACCAAACAAGCAGTGTGCAAAGCTTTTTTCTTACTGAATGTAAAATTTAGATGTATAACCCCATGTGAGTATTTGAATTTATTTTATGTACAAGCTTGTGTATATTTATGTACATATGTATATACACGTAAATATAAACATTCTATAATTAGCCACATATACATGTATTTGCACTTGTACAATTGGGATGGTGATGGTGTGATTTTTCTCAGGCAACACTTCAGTAATATTTCTTACATGTTAAGTTGAAGACCCATTAAGTTATTGCTAAGAGATAAGAGCTGAATCGCTCAGATTTAACCATTGCTTTAATCCCCGCTTTTGGTAGCTTGAGTGGAACAAGAGTGGTTGGTCTCCCGGTACAGCTCTTATTTGGTAATGCCTTTACACAACAAATAGTTAACATCCCATCAGAGTTTTCCTGGCTCCTCTTTTTAAAGATTAATGGTGAATCCAGAATGGAGGTTTCAGATCTTGCATGGATCTACAGTTCTGTTGCTTGTTTGACAAGAACTTCAGCGTTCAGGGTAAGCTTATATGAACATACCTCAACAATAATTGATTTTTAGCAACATAGTAATGCAAGTAGAAAGTTCTGCCACTGATCAGATAATTGTGAGGACAAGCATGGTTCAGCTACCTACCTTTCTAGCCATCTTTAGTGAATTAATCTTCTAAGCGTAATGCTGTATTCAGTGACATGTGAATAATTACACTCTCTTGTGGTGTGATGGTGAAGAAGAAATGGGTGTATATATAGCACATGACAGTTTCTTACCTGTGGAAGGCAGTTAATTAATTATACATATTTATCTGCCTATGTTTCTGTCGCATATCAGTCATCTGTCTATTTATCATCTATAATATACAAACCTCACAGCTATGGTTGGCTAAGAGTCTATCTGTTCTGGTTCTCAGAAAACTGAAGTAATATGGCAGTAATAATATCACAATTATTAAGTTGAAAAGTTTAAGCATGATAGGTGCAGGTAGGCAGATGTGAATAAGCAAAACTATATTGTTTTAAATACTAATTTTACATCAGAAAATTCGAAGATAGACTCTCCACAGCACGTGTTATTAAAAGAATCATAGACAGGCTGAGGAGATGGCTCAGTGGATAAGAGTGCTTCCTATATAAACACAGAGGCCTGAGTTCAAATCAGCAGCACCCATGCAAAAAGCTGAGCATGGCTTTGGGAGACAGGGATGGTAGAATCAATGCAGCTTGCTAGAGAGGAACCTAGCTCTAAGTTTGATGACAGAATTTGTCCTAAGGGAGCAATGTGGAGTGTGATAGATCATCTAACATCTAACATCTCCCTCTGGCCTCTGAGCACATGTACCCTCCCCCTACCACATGCACACACCATAAAAACATGCAAACAAATATATAAAAGTAAAAATATCATAGAGTTTGAACATAATGCAGGATACAAAACAGAATTGTATCTACTTCCTAGATTAGTATTTAAAAACATTTGACTAAAGTTTCCAAAATTTTAACTTATACATAACTATTCATTGATCTCTCAAGAGATACTAATAATGAGCTTGTCAGATTTATCAACATAAAACAATAATGATGTTAATTGTTACTATAAGAAAATGTATTAAAAGCATATAAAATGGAATTATCCATAACAATTCTTGAGTCATTTAAAATGCCCTATGAAGGTGCATTACAGGGTTCTATTGACTGAATCTGAATTTGGACTCTGTTGTACACATGGCCAATGCTTTTCTCTAATTTTATCTATCTATCTATCTATCTATCTATCTATCTATCTATCTATCTATCTATCTAATTCTATCAACATCTCTTAAGCCTTGAATGCTTCCTTTGCTTATTCACTCAATCATTCATTCATTGAACTTTTACTGAGATTTTTTAGTACAGAACAGGCATTGTACTAGGTTCTGGAGGCATAATGGAAACTAAGATAATATTTATTAATAAGTGTGTTGTCTAGTGTACCAGAGTGGGAAGACTATATAAAATATATATGCAATTATAGTATGGTTTCTTGCAGGCAAAACTGTTGGGAAGCTAGTTTGCCCAAACAGTGAGTCTGAGGAACATTCCTAACAGGAGCTAGGACATTTCTAGATGAAATTGGATGTCAATAGCATGGAAAAACACTTAAGGTGTAAGAATGAGACACATTTCCAAAACAAAGGCAATCCAACATTGGCATATTAGATAGTGGATATAAAGATGAAGATGATTATTCTTTTGGTGAAGGAGGGATTGCATCACTATCAGAGCGATATGCGGTAACTTATATTATAGTGACGTGTGGGAAGTAAGAGAGAATGGCAGTGTGCCTGGTTTTACAGGGAGATATCACAGAGAAGTCAGCTTCTCTCCTGTGTGACTTATGCTAAGTTCCCTGAAGCCAGGGGCTGTGTCTTTTTAGACTTGTGTATTATCTTTTCCCCCAATATGGTAGCACGTGTTCAGTGAGCTTTGAATACATTTCCAATTTAATGTTACCTATTTAAATGACACCTGGGAGGGTAGAAGAGAGGCTAGTGAGATGAAATGAAAGTGAGGTACAGCAGAGATGGTCTAGGTTAGCAGGAGGATTTTGCCCTGCTGTGCCACTCTGGTTATTACTTTGGGATGTGTTTTTGTGAATTTGTTTTTATAGTCACATTTTAATATCAGTCATCTGTTGAACAGAGAGATCATAGCTCGTGTCCTGGCCCTTGCAGATGCCTGCATGGGGCTAGGAGGCAGAGACATATGCAGATTATTAGATCAGTGTGGTGTGAGAGACTGTTAGCACAAGACACTAAGAAACAAGGGTATGAAAGGGATGCCCCCTGGAGTTGGATGGCAGTGCTAGGAGCTGTCCTCTGCTTGTCTTCCAATTCCAATTCCTCTTCTAGGGTCCTCTTTGTGTACTTTAGGTTGTTGTCCCACTTTCCACCAAGTTCCATATGATTAATCCCCAAATCTCTTTCCCCAGCACGGCCTCTTCCCACAGCTTCATCCATACAGATCTAATTCTTCTGTGACATCTCCACCTAATATCTTGCTGATACTTCTAACCTAATTTCATCAACTGCTGAGCTCATCTTCTCCTTGAAAAATGTGTTCATTGTCTTTTTCCTATTTGGCTAACAGCTCCCTGCTAAACCCAATAACTTTGGGAGCGCTTTGGCTCAGCATTTCCTTCCACCATCCCTGCATCCAGCTGTTCCGGCTGATCACCCATTTGCAATGTGTCTCAATTCTCAATTCTACCTGCGTGACCCTATTTCAGATACTTTCCCTTCTCATAGAGGTAAGAGATGTCCAGCTGTAAGATAAGCAATGTGGAGGTGGCTGTGTAGATGGTAAACTGCTTGCTATACAAAAACACCAAATCCTGAGTTCATTCCTCAGCACCCACATAAAAAGCCACATACAACAGTATATACACTTGTAATCCCAGGGTTGGAGAAGTGGAAACAAGAGAATCCTTATGTCTTGTGCTGGCCAGTTAGTGTAGCCAACTCAACAAAGTCCACATTCAGTGAGAGTAAGGCAGAGAGCAGTGAGGACCATATCAGACATCAACTTCTGGCCTCCACATATGGAAGCATTGGGAGAAACTGGTGCCTAGGCTATGCTTACAGAGGCCATAATTTTATGGGTACAAAGTATGGCTTGGGCCATTGAGACTTTTTTTTTTTTTTACTGAGACAAAGTTTCTCGGTGTAACACCCTGGCTGTTCTGGAACTCACTCTGTAGACCAGGCTGGCCTCGAACTCACAGAGATCTGCCTGTGTCTGGCTCCGGAATACTGGGATTAAAGGCACATGCCATCACCACCAGACAGATTTATTTTTATTTATTTTTTATTTTATGTGCATTGGTTTTTGCCATGGGTGTTGGGTTCCCTGGAAATGGAGTTACACACAGTTGTGAGCTGCTATGTGGGTTCTGGCAATTGAACCCCAGTCCTTTGGAAGAGGAAGAGCAGTAAGTGCTCTTAACCACTGAGTCATCTCTTCAGCCCCTTTACAAGACCTTTTTTTTTTATTAAGAATTTTTCTATTCATTTTACATACCAAAGATCCCCCTCTTCTCTCCTCCTGCCCTTCCAGCCTCCCCCTCCCAACTCACCCCCATTCCTTCCTACAAGAAGGTAAAGCCTCCCATGGGGAGGTACATTTAGTAGAGGCAGGTCTAAGCCTCTTCCCCTGCCTCAAGGCTGTGCAAGGTGTACCATCACAGAAGTGGGCTCCAAAAGGCCTGCTCATGCACTGGGGATGGATTCTGATCCTACACCAGGGGGACCCTTAAGCAGATCAAGCTATACAACTGTCTTGCTATGCAGAGGGCCTAGTCCAGTCCCATGCAGGCTCCACAGCAGTTGATCTAAATTTCATGAGTACCCACTAGTAGGTTTCCCCATCATGATCTTGATGCCCCTTGCTCACAGAATCCCTCTTCTCTCTCTTTGACTGGTCTGCTTTCTAGAAGCATGCCCGGGTCATTCAAGCATGTAGTAAGGTCGGGGGTCCCTGACACATGCAAAGAAGATTCCCTTCTCTCTTCTTTAATAGGCACACTCAGCACTGCCACTCTTGCTGGGAGAGGAGAAAAAAAAATTCACTTGCACATTCACGTGGTTCCAGGACTCCAAAGATGTAAAAACAAAACTTAAAGAGAAAGCGAATAAACACAAAATGTGTGAAGTACAAAAAAAAAAAAAACTTCTGATACCATGGCAATCAGCTTTCTCCAGTCTGAAGGACAAATCTGTCATCATAGCACAGTAGCCTTGGCATCTGTTTGAAAAGAAACAAACACGAGAATATCCTCCTCTCGGACTGGCTTTTCCACTTCCGATTTTTCTCTCCTTCAATCAATCTCAGACAACATTGTTGCTAATTTTTTTTTTTTGAGAAACAGCTGTGAATGTATCACTCTCCTTCATAAAAATTCTTTCAATTCCGTTTTTGTTTAAGGAGGAAAAAAAAACTCCAAAGTTCTTTCTTAACTGTGTGTAGTTCACCATCCCATTCTACCAAATACATTTCTCTTGCATGTACTCCTGCCTTTCAGGAGCTTGCTTATGTTAGGCCTTCCTATTCTACACCTACCACCCATCTCATCTTTGCCTTTTCTGTTCACACACTCTCTGTTGCACACAGCTTTTCACGGACATTTTGGAAAGTCTTTTTCATCCTCTTAAGTACCACGATCTCTCTTTAGTTTACAAAACGAATCTATTATTAACAAAAATTTTCATGCAATATTGTTTGGTTCATAAAATTACTCATTTCAACTCTTGAATATTTGGTGCAGACCCATTGAGAGAGCTTTGTTTTAGGAAGAAACACAGACCACAGCTCCAGAGAACCTAGCTAACAAGGAGGACCCTAACAGGGACACATGGATCACCCTGGGAAGGGGAAATAGATGACATCTCCATGAGTGAACTGGGAGTCGGGGAGCAATAGAGGGTAGGGGACGCGGGATGACAGCGTAAGGGAATGGGATTGTCTAGCTGGAACAGGGATGGAATTCAGGGGAGAGCAATGAAAGAGATATCATGATAGAGGGAGACATTATGGGGATAGGGAGAAACTGGGTGCTAGGGAAGTTCCCATGAACCCACAAAGACGGACCCAGCAATAGTGGAGAGGGTGCCTGAACTGACTTATTCCAGTAATCAGATTGGTGAATACCCTAACTGTCATTGTAGAGCCTTCATCCAGTAACTGATGGAAGCAGATGCAGAGGTCCACAGCCAAGCACCAGAAGTCCAGTCGAAGAGAGGGAAGAGGGACTCTATGAGCAAGGGGCATCAAGATCATGATGTGGAAACCTACAGAGAAAACCAAACCAAACTAGTGAGAACTCATGAACTTTAGATCAACAGCTGTGGAGCCTGCATGGAACTGGACTATGCCCTCTGATAAGTGAGATAGTTGTATAGCTTAAGGGGCCCCCTGGCAGTAGCATCAGGATCCATCCTTGGTGCACAAGCTGGCTTTTTGGAGCCCACTACCTATGGGGGGACACCTTGCATATCCTTGATGCAGGGGGAAGGGCTTGGACCTGCCTCAGCTGAATGTACCAGGCTCTGCTGACTTCTCATGGGAGGCCTTATCTTGTCTGAGGAGGGAATGGGAAGTGAGTTGAGGGGGAAAGGCTGGGGGACAGGAGGAGGGAAGAGAGAGAGATCTATGGTTGGTATGTAAAATGAATAAAAAATTTCTTAATTAAAAAAAAAGAAAGAAAAAAAAGAGGAAAAAAAAAGAAATGGCTCCTGTCACAAAGAAAGATTTGACATGATATGAGGATTGTAAACAATTGGGACGATTATTTTAATGCTGTTTGAAAGGGTTTTTTGGGGGGAGGGATTAAATGATTGAGGACACTTTAAATGAGACAAGTAGTTGAGTTGGAGAGGATGAGGCCCTCTGTTTTAAAGAAGTGGCCTTAGAAATAAGTGAGCTAATGAAAAAGAAGCACTTGGTTTCAGTAAGATAAAAATGATTCAGAAGAAATGGGCCAGTGATTGGAGAATTCTGTTGATGGGAGATTTTAGAAAGTGAGCCATCTAACAAGTTGCAATTCTGGCTGTAACTCTGTCTTCGGTTGCAAGGATTTTATCTGTTGTTCAATTGAAGTGAACACTCCCATTCAGTTTTGTTTCTTGGTAAGAACAAACAGTGTTGGTAAGGACTTATTACTGGCCAGATTGTGGTTTGAATGGGGGCTCTAATAGCAAATATGTCACCAGTTGAACCCTTCATGTTGATAATGTCAGGAAAACTGTAGTCCCTGGCTTAGCACTACTTTCTGTTTCATCCAATAAAACCAGTGATTATTTTTCCTGCTCTTACCTTTTAGGGTCCATTCCTGAGGAATATGAACCCCCTCAAAGGGATAAGGGTAAGAGAAGGCAGAAAATGGTGGCACCAAGGATACTTCAGTTTTGTAAATGTGTCTATGAAGAAAAGGTGGTCCCCATGTTGTTGGGGCTTCTGATTTTTTTTTAAAGAGATCGAAGTTTTTATATGGGATCTCTGTTTTACTTTATTTTTATGGTTCCAATGGGCTTTCCCCATATTCCAAAAATCTGGTTGACATAAACCACAACATTGCTTATTGTTGCAACCAATCTTGAGTCTCTCAGATTGTAAGTTCCATTTTGAAACAAAATCCTTAAAAAGATCTCCATAGATGGATTTCTTTTGATTTTATTAACTAAGCATTACAGAATTCTCAGTAACATCAAGTACAAAGAACATCTGAAGAATGAGGTCTTCTCACATTGTAATTTACAAAGAGCTCAAATGATGGGCATTTGAAATGAAATAAATGTCTAACTTTGGATTTAGTTTATTTCCAGACGTATCCATAATCTTCACCCAGCTGTGATGGTTCCCGCCTTTCATTTTTCTATTGCAAATCAGAAAATTTAAAAAAATTCAACAGAAGGAAGAGAAGATTGGCAACTTCTATGTTTACTGATGTCCCAAACTCTTTGACACCTAGGGGATCTATACAACAGAGGGTGAGAAGTAGAATTGTTTATCTCCTGTCAAACTGCTTATTTTTACTTTAGTTTTTTCTTTTCCTTTATAAAATCAAGGCATTTTATATCTAGTGAACCTCTGCTTTATATCAAATTGTCAACAGCATTTGGGGTATGGTATGCACTTACTAAGACATGGAAAGACTGGAAGCTGAGATGGTGTGAACTAAACTTGGAGTAAATGTTCTTGAAGGCACTTTTTCCTATTATAAAAAGTGCCAAGAAAAGGCAGAACTGGATGCTAGGGAAGTCTGCATGTTGGAATCCATGTCTAGTGGGAGTCTAAGAGTTAGATCATAGAAGGAGGGACTGGTGGGACAGGTATTTAGGGAAGTAAGTAAGAGATGACACTAGAGACAGAGGAGCTTAGCTTAGTATAGTAACAGACAATGGGCCATTTTTAAAATTTTATTTATTTATTTATTTATCTATCTATCTATCTATCTATCTATCTATTTATTTATTTATTTATTTATTGCTGGAGAGCAGTCAAGAATAGGAAGTTGAGGAGGACTAAGTCCTATATAGATTGATGGTTTATGTTCAGAGGCAATGGTATGTGATTAATTCTATGGTGAAAAAATGGGACCCAATGGACACATATTATAGGTGAGGAGGAAACTTTGGGCTATTGGAGTTGTTTCAATCGCTAGTCTATTGGTGTGAAGAGACATCGTGACCAAGGCAACTAATATAAGAAAGCATTTGATTGGGGGCTTGTTTACATTTTTAGGAGGTTTAGTTCATGATCATCATGATAGTACTAGAGCAGTAGCTGAGTACTTAATTATACTTTATCTATAATATGGAGGCAGAGAGAGAGAGAGAGAGAGAGAGAGAGAGAGAGAGAGAGAGAGAGAGAGAGAGGAGTCCAAGCCTGATGTAGGCTTCTGAAACTTCAATGCCCACTCCAAGAACACACTCCCTTCAACAAAGCCACACCTCCTAATCCTTCCAAAACTATTCTACTGACTAGGGACCAAACATTCAAACATATGAGCCTATGGGGCCAATCTCACTCAACTCACACAGAAGCTAAACAATATGCAAATCAGAGCTGTTTGTCAGTAAAATTTAGAGTTCACCAAAAATCACAGGACCCCAGCACAACCTTCAGTACATTTGATATCTAGAAAAGAGTTCATCAATTTTTCCATCAGGGAAATGCTAATTAAAACTGCTTTGAGATTCTATCTCACCCAGTCAGAATGGGTACCATCAAGAAAATAAATGGCAAGAAATACTGCCAAAGATGTGGGAAAAAAGAGTCATGTATTCACTGCTGAATACACTGCAGGAACGTAAAATAATGTAAACATTATAGAATCAGTATGAGAAGATGGTGTAATTATTATAATTTAAAAAAATAAATATTTTTATAAAAATTAAAATTAGAACTACCACGTGACCCAACTGTAACATTTTGGGGGCATATACTCAAAGGGTTCCAAGCCAACATGTCACAGAAATACTTGCACACCTATGCTTATTGCTTATTGACACTATTGACAGTGGCAAATGTGTAGAACCACCCTAGTTGTTCAGCAAGAGATGTATTCACAAGGGAAATGTGGTACAAGTACAATGCAACCTTGTTGAGGTACAATGAAGGATGAAATCATGGCTTCAGGGAAGTAGATAGAGCTAGAGATCATGATGAAAGAAATAAGGAAGATTCTGGCTAATGACACTTCTTCTCTAATTGAAATACAGATAAAATTTATATATGTAGAATAAAAGTGTTATGGGGGGATGTGAAAGAGAAGGAGGAGGACTAAAGGAGAGGAAAGGAGAAGCTAGAGAAGATAATGGGATGCGTGAGTTGTGAAAGCACAAGGAACTATTTGGGTGGAGGAGAGGCAACAGAAGAGGCAGTGTGTACGGCAAAAGGTGGTGAAGAGCACAGAGTCTAATGAGACACATGTACCAAAATGCCATAATGAATACCTGTCATACACTAACTAAATATGAATGAAAGAGACCCTCATTATGGTAATTTTTAACAAAGACTATTGGTATGATCTGGAAATGTATGTTTCTTGTAACATTCAGTGGGAAGGGGCTCTAGAAGCTGCTGAATGTGTTGCAGGCTTGGAGCAGACTTTTCCCTTCCCTGAACATACACAATAAAGATTCATGTGTTTCCAGCATCAATAATGTCAAGGCTGTGAAATTTCAGGTAAAAGTGAACATCAAAGGAAGCTATAATTAATGGGGTTGGGAGCACAAGCTGGGGCAGCAGCAGGTACTTGTAACAGAGAACGGAAGCTGGCAGGCAACACTGTGGCTTTGTTACAATACACACACGAATGAATTTGTGCTGAAACACAAAAATTATACCTTGAGTATTGGTTTCCTTCTTCCTAATCACCCAGTGGCCAATGGTATCTTTCCATTGTCACCCCAGGTTAATTAGTTTGACTTTCCATAGTAATTCTGTGGGTGCATCACCAAAAATAAGTACTGAAAATATGCATTGAATAAATAAATAGATACTGATTTCTTTTGAGAAGTTGAAGTTTTGTATAATTACAGTAACTACTGAGATACCAGTATGTGCCAGATATTTCTTACAGTTTGATATGATCCCAACAAAAGCTGTGTGAGGAAATTATTAACTGTAACTTACAAAGGAAAAAAACAACAACAAAGGCATTGGATTTAGACCATTGACAAGAAACTAAAATGACAAGTGATTATTGAACACCAGTTTCTGTCCCCTTTCATCACTCTTGGCATGATTTTGCATAAAAAATGAAGTATAAGCAATTTCTATCTGTGCAAGTAGAATGAGGTTATGGCTGTGTTAAATACACCCCATGACACATACACACAAACAAGAGTGACCTAAGTGCAAAGATTCTGCCTTCATGTATGCAAATCAAATCCAAAATCAGTAGGTGGATTCCCACCACATCAAGGGTCCATATTCCTTCTTTTATACTTAGCCCCCTTTAGCACGTGGTTTCTGTGCTCAGGGTTGTCTCATGGACCAGGGTGTCAGCTGCAGCTCCAAAGTTGACATCGGTAAGAAAACTAAGGAAGTAGTTAGAAGAGCAGCAGGCCACACCTCCCATTTCCTTCAGCTCATGCTTTCAGTAGGTCTACTGAAATTTCCCCTGACTCCTTTTGCTTCCATGTCTTTTCCTTCACAAAGGAAAACTGCCCAAATCACTTGTTCTGTTTGTTTCTTTGCTGAGGATTTTGTAACCAGGAAAGGAAGACACATGCTAGAGAGGCCTTAGTTAATCTTTGTACAATTGAAGAACAGTGGAAATAAAGCTTTAACTTTATACAGGTGAGTGAGCATCACCAGAAGAAGAGCAGGGTGGCAGCTTAGCTTCTGCGTTGGTTGGTTTGAACTCAGGCAGCCCTCTAAGGCCCATTCTGCCCCGTTGACCTCAATCCCTTCATAGTTAGATTCTGAATCTGGAAGGTAGTTGATCTTTTCACCAAAGCTTGACCCGACTTTCTTCTAGTTCTCTTTCTTCTGACTCTCCTTTCCTTCGCCTTCTACCTTTATTTTTTCTCTCTCTTTTTGCATTCTGCTTTTGCCTGCTTTTGTCATATAAAGAAATTCTATGAACCATTGCATGGATGACTATCACATAACTTTGGTACAACACCTTTGTCCATTTACCTGTCTTCAACACTCATTTCTGCTATTTCTGAAAAATCTCTCGTTTAGAGAACTTTCCACCTGCCACAAACTTGCACTTAGATTCTGGCAGCTACATCTTATAACTTGCTTTAAGTACACTGGGGTCATTAGGTCTACTTTCAGTCACCTGTACAGTCATTTCTTTGTTCTTTATTCATTTCCATTTTTATTGAACACCTCTTATATGCCAAATGTCATTATAGGCTCAGCAAGTTTTCTATGGTCTCTACAAAGTGAAACAGACAGGGTCCTTATGTAATGATCTTTTTCTTTTCAGTAGCGAAGCTACCCATAAATCATGTAGCTACCACATGTTCTTATTTGGAGGTTTTGCTAAGAATTGCAAAGAAAAGAATGTTAGGAGAATGTAAAAGATTAACTGTGTTGTGGGAATTCGATACATTCAGCCAATGGTATTGGCCTGACTAGCCCTAGGACACGGTCTTGTCTGGGTACATGACTGGATGAGAACTGAGGAGGAGGGTCTCACTCACTCTCTCTAGAATGTGGAAGGTTTCTTGGTGTCATGGTTAGGTGAGCTGGTCTGGAGCTTTCCCCATCCTTCCCTGGTTGATAAGGAGGCAGCAGTACTGCTTCATTCTGTATTTGTGAATGTGTTGTGTTATTCCCATTTCATCCCTTAATAAATTATTGGCCAATCTTCAGAACTGTCTAGGTTGGAGGGCTCCAGGAGGATTTCTAACTTAGTATGAAAATAAAGAGATCAAGCAGTTCTGTACAAGAACAGATGTGGAAGCATGCTTCAGGAGAGGAACAAGAAGACAGAGCAGTGCAGGGCAATGGGTGGCTCTCTGCTACCAGGTCTTCTTTGATCATGAGTAGAGACAAAAATATCCACTTTCAACAAGTTGTGCTAAAGTGATCGCACTGACAATAAGCACAAATGAGTAAGATGTGTTCGGGTACCATTCAGACAAGTGAAGAAAGTAAGATATTTTATTGGAAGAAGGGGTGTGTCTTAAATATAAGGTAGGGCTGGTGGAGGATTGTGAACAAGAGGGAGTGGATAAAGCTATGTTCATCATAGTAGTTTGTAAGCAGGTCATCTGTGTGGGTGGGTTAGTGAAACAATTTTTTTTCTTTATGTAGACATGTGGTATCTAAAATCATTCTACTGTAAATTTGACTCTGAAGCTCAAGAGAGAAGCCCAAGGAGGTGAAACATTGAAGCAGGAACCACTTGTGAATGGGATGTTTCCAGGAAATGCTTGGACTCCCTTGAGAGTGCAGGCTGGTATCCAGCTTTGTGGTGTGATCTGCACCAGTTGCCCAACCTCTTAAAGTCTCATTTTCCTCCCTAAGAACTGAAAGTTATGATAGTTGCTCCTAGGAACATGATGACAACCTGAGCAGACATGTTACAGTGACCATGCTAGTGGCTTGTATATCAAGCACCTCCCCTTTTAATGTCTCTGCTTTCCTCAGATAAAGAATGTGAAATCTCCAGTAGGAACAGTTTGATCACCAAGGGACCCATTGTAAATGGAAACATCACAGATTAGATGGCATTAGCATGTCTCAACAATGCTACAAAGTCTGGAAACATTCTTAAGTGAAAAGTGAAGTATAGAAGAGCTGCACGTTTTTTTTCTCATGTGGAATTTTTACATGACTGAAGTTTCCCCTCCTTCCTTTCCTTCCATTCCATCCCTGCTACTTCCCCTCTGGCCCCTATCCACTCCTCTTCCATTTCTATTCAGAAAAAGGCAAGCCTCCCATAGACTGACCTAGGCCCTCTGCTTAATGTCTTACAGTTGGTCTTGTTGTGGGACTCCTAATGGAAGTGGGAGCAAAAACAAAAGTCTCTGACTCTTTGGCCAGCTTTTGAGACCCTTTTCCTCATACTGAGTTGTTTCATCCAGCCTAAATATGTGCCTAGTCTTTCTGCAGCTTGATGTGCCATGTTTGGTTAACAACTGCACTTCAACTTCCTAGATGATTTATGAATGACTCAAAGCAGCTTTCTTGTGCTGGAGAAGGCTTGGCAAATTTCATTGCTTCTTCTGGTACAGCAGAAGAAGGTTTGACTGAACTGGAGACCAACTGAAGACTCTGTGCTGGAGTTAAGTCATATAGGAAACTTCTTCAGAAAGAATTTTGTAAAGCCTTACCAAAGTCAGCTTGCTTTTCATTGTCTCAGCTAAAACTCATTAACACATAGGTTTGGTCACAAACCCAGCTGCCCATCCTTTGCTCACATCCTATTATTTTTGACTTATTTGGGATCCCTGGTATCAGTCTACTACCTTGAACCCATCCAGGAAATCTCATGAACATCCAGCTTAAGGAAACAACAAAATGCTCTGTATGAAAGCTCTGTGTTGCCTGCTTTGCTAAGCCAGATTTTTAAGCATTTGAAAGCAATTAAAAAAAAAGAATTATCTCCAACATGACAGAACTGATTATTCTAGGGAATCCAAACAGATTGTAAAAACTGCTGGGATCTGCTTCCATGGGGAGCAATCTAAGTGATAATGAGAGATTGTTCCATGAAGGAGGAATGATTAGGACGCTGCAGTGGCACAGCCAATCATTGCCAAGGCCCTGCTCTCTGCTGAAACAAGGCTATCCTCAAATGACTTTCTTTCCTTCTAGATCTCAAAGAATATTGCATAACCCAATGTGTAGTACTGAAATTACATTTTGCCCATAGAGTACAAAGTAAGTAACAAGTAGCAAGCCGGGAGGCAGAATTTTCACTTCATAAGGAACTGAGACTAAATTGTATTGATAATGATGCTATTTAGTTCTAGTGGGACCTGGGCAATCAAATGAAGACACATTTGAAACAGAGAGAAATAAAGGGACTTCAGTGGTGTAAACTCTGCTCAAGGAGCACTTGGGCTGGCAATGACAAATGTGTCTGCCTTCTGCTGAGGAAAGCAGTCATCGTTTAGCACACACCCTGGATAGTATAAAAACTGAGTGAGAGAAGGCAGAAAGCAGGGATAGATGAAGCTATGATTGATGTTAATTGAAGCTTAGCATTGGGAAAAAGTACTAGCCTGTCCTGTAGTATTCATATTTCTGTAAATCTTACTCCAAATTGTGATATATCATTTATATATTCTTGTAACGAACAGGGACATAATTTATATCATGCCTTTAATGCACAGACATACTTTGTAGGGAAAGAGCCAGAGTTTGGTTCCATTGCTGGGCTAGTTCTACCTGCTCAATCTTACACTTGAGCTTGGGAAGTGAGAATAACATAACTCACCTGCTGTCAGTGTTCCAGTATATCTCCAGGAAAAGCATATTATGTTTCTTATAGATTGGCCATACAAACCTAAATCTATTAGCCATAACAGCCAACTTTAACAATAGAAAGCAGGAGAGTAGCACACCAGTACTCAAAACATGATCTGCAGACAGATTTGAATGAGAAAAACACAGAAATAGAAAGCAAAGGTTTAGAAACACTTAGAGAGACTCACTGTTGCCAAGACGCCCACAAGAGTCACAGGAAAGGGGAATCATGCACCATTCTCAAGGATATAAAATTTTAAAAACAGAAAGACAACTGAGAAACAAAACCCTGGTGCTTCATCACAGAGTATTAAAAGAACCAAGTGGGATCTATGTGACCCTGGGAAAGCAAACCACTGTCTCTGTTCTTCAGCATCCTGCCCAGCTCAGGGCTTTCAGAGATGCTTAGCTTTTAGAGTGGTTGTACTTATTGAATTAGACAAGGCATTCAAAACATCTGCTCCTCAATTCACTATTTTTTTTTAGTTCTTTGGATTGTTTTTTTTAAAAGCCCATTTGATCATCCTGAGAAGTAAGTAGGATAGAATGACCCTGGATTCTATGAACACCCATCAGGCAATTGAGAAGAAACTCGAATTGTCAACTTTGAGTCTCAGCCATCATTACTAAGGATCCTGACACAGAGCTGTTGTCTTTAGTAATATCTCATTAAGCCCGTTTTTCTATCACAGAAGCCAGGCTATCCTCATGAATGTTTCTTTAACTTTTCTATTAGCTTATTAATGGGATTGAGGAGATGGATATCATTTAATAGGACATTTCTCTGCCTCTCTGTAAAGCTTGACATTCATAAATTAAAGAGGTCATTCATTTGCACCCAGCTGAGGAGGTCACATGTCTGGCTCCAACAAGATGATTTCTAATCGTAAGTCTTCCATTGCTGTTCCATCTGGTAAATGACAGGGGGAAAAGAAGGAGACCACCCCAAGCTAAGGGGGTGGGCAGAGAAAGGAGTGAAAACAGGGGAGAGGCAAGTCTGTGATAAAGAAAGCTTGCAAAGACCCTGATAAAGATAGGCTGATGGAATGAAAAGTGATGGTGTGAGCTTGAATCTTGGAGGAAGGAGAGATGGGGAACTGATGTTTTAAGAGTAGCACATTTCTTTGGATTAAGGGTTTTGGGATGATTGGCAGAATAGGAAGTATTAAACTGGATTTAAGAATCTGAGATGTCTCCCATGTTCTGTCTCCCTGTGATGTGTGGGATACTGAGTTCAAAGGGCTTCATGGAAGACAGGAACTATTAATGCACACATATTAGACCATGAATCAAGATCTGTAATGTTAGAATGACCTGGGAGCATTTTTATAAGATACAAATCTTGCTGGGGAAATCAGAAAATGTATCACAAAGAATGCACCTGTCTTAGGTCAGTTCACTAGAAGTACAGCTTGCAATAGTGGATTATTTAGAACATATGCTTAGAGAAAACAGGTAGAAGAGAAACGAGACAGAAATGAGAAGTGAGCTGGGGAAGCAGCTGTGTGGAGATATGCCTTCAGTTTTGACCAAGGAATTTGATCTCTAGAGGCTTGAGCCTTGAGCTGAATGGTCTCTTACTCATGTGACCAACTCCTACAGATTTCTAAAGAAAGTATCTCTGAAAGAGTTTCTTGAATCAGGAAGTTCATAAAAGTCCTTAGCAGCCAAAGTAAGCAGCAGCTGACAGATAAGTTCCCCAGTACTATAAAGTGGAATTACATGGACCCTACAAAATGTCTGCTGTAGTGATATTTGAAGTGATTCAGTGGCTACATTGAGTTATAGGATGTTACGGCAATGCACAGAGAAACCAAAGCTTGTGCAGAGACCCAAAAGAGCTAGTGGTACTGGTCTCCCTTAACAGGGCAGCCATTGGATATAGGTGAGATGGGATTATAGGCAGTGTGATGGGACACAGTTACTGTAGATTTGGGAAAGAATGATGCAGATTAGAATAAAATATCCTACTGCTGCTTCTCGGTTTTATGACCCTCAGCAAGAGGACCTAATTCTGTCTGCTTCAGGGCCTTCCTTTGATAAATGGGTACAATAAGCCTTTCTTTCAGAAAAAGTGTGAGAACCAAATAATACAAAGTAAACAGTTGAATTTGCAACTCAGGCTGTGATAATTTTCAACAAATGGCTGTCACTTTACTTATTCCAGAGCTGTACATATGGCTTGTATTGAAGGTATAGAATTCTATTCAAATGGGTTTGGCTTTCATAGAGATGATGGTGATGATGATGGTGATGATGGTATTACTGACAATCATAACAGAACCAGCTTGAGAGGTTAGAACTACAATGTAAAATGAGAAGTCAATAAGTGTTTTACAAAATCAGGTCCTTTGTAATCTGCAGCCTACACTGTGGAGGATGGATGGGGTATAGGAAGAGGAAAAAGGTATCTGTTATGATAGTGCAGGCAAGAGGTAAGGAGGGTTTGAACTCGGCCACCTGTGTGGTTCAAGAAGAACTTGAGTTAGGGTAGGGCAGAGCTCATGGAGTTCTACAGCTTCAGTTATAATGCTGCATGCCTGGATTCCACACAGAACAGATGAGCTACTTCAACTGCTCCCAGTGCAAGCTTTGCAGAATAGCATCATGTTCTGGGTTAAGCATTTCAGTGGAAAATTAGCCCTTTGAGATGCCACTGGCTCCTGCTACTGATGACTCAATGATGCTTGTGAGCCTGCTCTGCTGTGTTTGCTGAGTTTCTGTGTCCTCAAATTCATTAACAAGGAGACAAAGGAGGGACATGGGCATATTTCACTCTTGCCATTCTCTGGAAGAGTTTTTCAGGGAAACTATCAAGCATAATGTAATTATTGTTTCTGCTGAAAGCCCATATATACTCAGAACGACCTTGGCTCCAGTCCCTGATGCAAACAGGAAACATGCTGATTTAAGTTGTATCATAAAGGTCCTGTCCTGCAGCCTCGCTATGGAGGAAATCAATAGGCATACCTCACTACATAGACACAAACAAACACAGCCTGCTTTTCTGTGTTGAGTTCCCACCAGTCCTTAGATGTAAACTGGTTATAAAAAGCCAGTATCCTAGATCATACTGAGTTGAGATTTTTGTGGTGTTGTATCTCTTCGAGCTGGGACACTTTGACTATGTCTTACAAAATGATATAATTAACAGAAGGTAATGGTAACATTTATGGGGCAGTCATTCTGTGAAACTCACATAGCGATTTCACATATGGTGTTGTCCTTAGATTTCATGGTCACCATATACTGCAGGTACTACTGGAACCCCATTTTACAGACAATGACACTGAGGATTGTTGAAGGGATACAGAAAGACAAGTGAGTGAGGAAGAGAGTTAGGTGAGCATCCCAATACACCTGGCCATAAACTCTAATTTCTGTCCTTTCTATCTTTTTACCTTTATCGTTTTATTAATCTTTTGATGTCTCAATCCAGTGCCCCATCTGGTCAAGTAGGTTTCTATTTTCCTTGGTTTCCAGTAAATGACAACAATTTTTGTCTTCCTGTGTGTCTACAGGGTCACAATCTGGTCGCTGCTATACTCCTCTGCTCATGGGATGGGAGGATTCATCAGCCTCAGTCACTGAGGAAATGTGTAAGCAAGAACAGTTTCATGAGTGTATATTTCTCTTATACCATCCACTAAAACTTTGAGGCTGCAAGTGCTCAAAACTAGTATGTTTTTTTTCTACTGAATAAGTTCTTGTGGAGTAATTGAAATGTTGCCTACATTTTTCTTGTGGTTGAATGAAGATCATTTTAAGGACATAACCCAGAAATATGTTTAATACATTAAAAAATGATGAAAAATATTCAGAAGAATGGTACCACATGTGATGTGGTAGGTAGTCCATGGATAAGGAAACTTTTTACATGCATGTTTTTCCATAAGAATTTGGAAAAAAAAAAACCCGCCGGGCGGTGGTGGCACACGCCTTTAATCCCAGCACTCGGGAGGCAGAGGCAAGCGGATCTCTGTGAGTTCAAGGCCAGCCTGGGCTACCAAGTGAGTTCCAGGAAAGGCGCAAAGCTACACAGAGAAACACTGTCTCGAAAAACCAAAAAAAAAAAAAAAAAAAAAAAAAAGAA